>PVIW01012544.1:0-31543 GCA_004026585.1 Noctilio leporinus
TAGAATTCCATTGTGTAAATGTACCAAAGTTTTTTGATCCAATCATCCACTGATGGGCACTTAGGCTGTTTCCAGCACTTGGCTATTGTAAATAGTGCCGCTATGAACATAGGTGTACATAGGTTCTTATGAATTGGTGTTTCAGGATTCTTTGGGTATAGTCCAAGTAGTGGAATTGCTGGATCAAAAGGCAGTTCCAGTGATGTAACTTTTAAGTAGCAAAATCAAAGAGAGAGAAAGAAGGAAAATGGTTTCAGTTTTGAAGATTTTTGAAATATCTGGGAGAAATGTGGGTGATAGAACAAGGTGGAGCATCTAAGTATCAAGGAGACATCTAGAAAAGAGGCTCTAGTTTAGGATTGAGATTTGAGTATTAAATATAGATGTGACATAAAAAGAAAGGAGAGAAATTAGTTGATGCCTAGGATTATGACTTTGAAAATACTTATGATGATAGTACAAAGTTTACAGGTGAGGAAAGGGAAGGGGCCTGTATTTGGGAAATAGCAAGAGGAATTTGCAAGATCACTGTGGCATGAAGCAAGGTGAGATCGGGGTTTTAGAAAAAGAAAGGCGTTAAGAGTACTTAAAGTAGCAGCTAGAGGAGGGGACTGGTCATGGAAGTGGGAGTGAGATGGGTGGAAGGGGGCAAAAGGGGAAAAGTGGGACAACAGCAATAGCATAAACAATAAACCATAAAATAATAAAACAGCAGCTGGTTGGTACTTAAATTACGCTGATTGTGCTGTTTGATTTAGAAAACCATAAGCTTTTTTTTTTTTTTCCTCCAAGATTGTATGTTTGTGGATATTCTGCAGAGCACAGCTCCTTCGATTTTATTATGTGTAGGAATCACCTGGGGATTCTGATGAAATGCAGATTCTGATTCTGTGGGTTCAGGATGAGACCCAAGATTCAGTGTTTCTAATGAGCCCCGGGAGGTGCCTCTTTTGTTGGTCTCTGAGCAGCACTTTTGAGTAATGAGGTTTTGGTAAAAATGGGTGATATTTTTCAGGATATTTAGTTTCAGAAACTTTCTTTCCTTACAGTAATTAGATATTACAGCCCCAAAGCAGAATTTGCTGGATTACAAAGTTCTGACCGTTTGAATCTTTCTGTGTGTTGGGCAACAGATGAGTTTCATCACCTGGCCTTGCGTGGCTGTCTCCAATCCCCTTATCCCTTCCAGTTATGAGAAATAAAAAGAATCCTCTTAATATTCCACTCTGTCAGGTAGATGAGCTGATACTTCCTTTAGTAGAACCCATAGTGACTCTCAAAATATTTCTTTTGTTTTATTACTGATGTTTTTGCCACTCATTAGCGAGAGTCTCATTTGACAACATTTCAGGAAAAAAATATGCAATCTTCAGCCCAGATGTCTGAAATGCCTTGTTGACTTGTGTTCTGACTTTATGTATCTGCCCCACTTGCCTCAGGGCTGTGTCTACATGTACTTTGTGCCTGTTTTACTAATAAATTGTGTTAGCTGCACCTTCTCACCTGCTTTTCACTGGTCTATTTGTAAATCTGAAACCTGGGAAATGGTATTTGAAGCACTCTAGAGAAAAAATGTTTTTATGCTATGTAGAAAGGCAGAGCCAGATTAAAAAAAAAAAACAAAAAAACTAAGAAAAATAAAGAGAGCTGGAGGTTTTGTAGGAAGTGTTGGGATCTTAAATTTAGTGTGATTAACATGGAAGTTGAAGGAGAACATACATGCACATGACACAGAATTGATCCAACATCTGCAATAATTAAAAAGTTAAGAATCAACTATAGAGGTTTCAGGTCATAGGTCTAAAAAAATGGTGACTCTGCAAGGAGAAATCAAGAAATAAATTATCTGACTAAGGATTGGGTAATAAAAAAAGGAATGTGGTAAGTTTATGGTGATTTTAGGATCATGGAAATGGACCTCTTTTACTCTGTTGATATTGATGGCTGAAAGTGTGTTCTAGTTCTAGTGTCTAGTAGATTTTATTTGAAATTTTGGGTAAAAAACAAATTGCTAAGTGAATGAATGTGTGTAAATATTTGAGGGAAGAGGACATAAGCAAACTCATTTCTTTAAGAGATGGGCTAAGGAAGATGGCCTTTGAAGAAAATAGAAAATGGGCAAGAATAGTGGTGGGCAAATCCAGTGAGCACACTGGTGTGACAGCCTGTGCAGAAGAGAGATTGAAAAGGCCAGAGGGACCAATGTAGTCCAATTCCCAGATGTTCGAATATGGTGAGAATTTAATACAGCTGGTATGTTGTTCCAGGAACAGTTTCACAAGTGCAAGGAAACCAGGGCAGAAGTCAAGTTGCAAGAGAATATAAAGTGTGAGGTCTTGTTAAAAAAATATAGGCAATAAATATTCTCTGTAAGACAAGCACACACAGGCCTTAAAACCAAATTGATTTCGGCCAAGTCATGGACCTTTCTAAACTTTGCTGTTGTTTTTTCACTTCTATATGAGAAATTATGTTATTTTTTAAAATCATGGAGGAAAAACCAATTCGATAGCTTCAGTCTCCATGAGGGAAGGTTCATTGCACTATTGCTGTCTCTCCTGCTCAAGTGTGTCCTCCCTGTGGAGGGCTACCGGACAGGCCACAGTGTAGAACCAGTAGGCGCCCTCTTCCTCTTCCGTGGACGAAGTAGGCTGAGAGGTGCACAGAAGATGTTCTTTACTTTAGGTGTATTTATTTTTAAATGTAAATTTAAAAAATAATTTTCTAGTTCCATGGAGACACTTTGGTTTTTATTTTGAAATTATCCTCTTGTATTGTTACTAAGGCAGTTTGGCCATTTGTGGCGGCTGACTTAGTGTCCAGAGTAGAGTCCAGAAAGCAATATTATATGCAAATAATAGCATATCTCAAATGAAACACTTGTGAAAAACAAGTGTTCTGTGAACCTGAAAAGCTTCTTCGACATCATGATGTATTTCTGTCTAACCGCATGGTTTTAAGGACCTGCCGTGCTCCCACCACAGACTGGCTTGATGGAGTAAGGGTTAGCTTAAAAAACATACCATCACCTTAAGAAATCCATCCTTTGACTAAAATACCCTCTGGTTGGCAGCCAGGCAACTGGATCGACTGCAGCAGGACTCCAAGTGCCCCTTGCACACTGCTTCCAATACTTCCATGGTATTCCCATTTCCCTGGAGGCTTTGAAAACTGTATATGCAACCCCTAGGTTCACACAGAGTCATCACCATTCATCTGCCAAGTAGTTCTTCATCAGCCCAAGGTGTCAGAATGCCTCAGGGCCATCAGGTCTTCCCAGAGCCTTCAAAACACAACTTTCAAACCCATTGGGAAATTTGGAAATCAGTTTAACTTAAAGTACAACTTTTCTTTTTCTTTATAAAGTACTTCTCTTCCAAACTCAGTTGAAATAATATCTTCTTGTGTGTTTTTTGATCTAGTTTTTGTTATTAAGGATTATGATTCAAGAATGCCCAGGTGTCATTAGTAGTTGTTCAGTTTACTTTTGAAGAATGTAACTCCACTTAATCTCAATTTTTGTATAACTCTTCAGAAAAACATCTGTAGAATTTACTTCCTTAAAACTCTGTGATGAGAGATCAACAATAAGTTATTAGGAAGCAGACATTTTAATCATGTGGTTTAGAGAAAAGATCTGTAGGTTAAAACTGCAAATGAGAAGTGTTTATTAAAGAAAATAATGACTCGTTTCATACTCTTATTTTCATTGTACCTTTTTGAGAAAGAGATCTTTCTAGTGCATATGTCAAAGTTGAGCTTTCCGAAGTTTTCATAGTCATTTACAAAGGTTAAATATTTTATAAGGTAAAATAATACTACTTAAAATAATGTGAGTAATATCATACAGGCTTAATTTTAAAGTCAGTGATGACATACTGATCACAGGGGGTGCACTGCATTATCTCATAGTATGTTCACAATCAAATGTCATGGTGTACATGTTGCATTATCATGATTTTCTAATTAATTTACTCTTTATCCATGTATGTGTGTTCCAATTGCATTTCATTAACTCATAGTTTACTTGTAAGTTTGTGCTTTCTTCCCATGTTCAAAAAATCTCTTTAATTCAATTTCTCTGTTTCTTCTCATACAGTCTGGCAGCCAGATATGCACCTCACTCTAATCACAGTGGAATTGCAACCAGTCAGAAAAAGCCTACTAGGTCAGTTAATGTCTAATTTATTGCTTATTAGTAATGATAAAGTAAATGCCCAGTGATATTTTGTCCCACCATTCTAATTTTTTTTGAAAAGTACATACTTCTGGAGGAAAAGTTTAGAAGAATGAACATTTCCAAGAGGATATTCTTGTGCATTCTCGGGCCAAACATATTTGCATCGGAGTATTGCAACGGGGTTCGGCTTCTTCTAATGTAGTTTTGTCAGACACAGCGCTTCAGCTGGGCGAGGTCTAGGTGCTAGGCCTGGAGAGGATCAGGGGAAAACTTTGTGTGAGGGCCCCAGTTCAGGTCACAGAATCTGAACTGGGTTCAGATTATAAACACTTTTTGAGATGGCATACATTGATGATTGTATTTTTTTTTTTTTCTGAAGCAAAATTAAAGTGACCAATTTATTTATTTTAAAAAAATTGTTTTTGATGCAGAATTAAGAAAGAGTGACCTATTTATTTATTTATTTATTTGTGGGAAAGTTAGCACCAGGCCAGCATGGACTATTTGGAAAAATACTGCTATATAAAAATGTGCTGCAAGTGTTTGGTTCTCTTTTGAATATTTAGTTGCCAAAGGCATGATGGTGGCAGGGGGCAGCTGAGGGAAGCCACAGCAGACTTGTCTACACCCCCAAGTGTTATGTGGTTACATATGCCTGCTCACTCATGGGGGGCATAACTTGGGGGTGCTTTGCAGGCAGCTGTTGGAATACTGAAGCATGTTAGGCAATGTGTGACCATAAGGACTGCATATTATGATGCCTTGACTTATGATATGTTCTGTTCCCCTTGCCTTGGTTTTCTATAATAATTAAAACTATTCTGGAGAGACAAATTAAAAGGGTATTTAATTAAAACTTAGAAGGTAAGGTATAAATTAGGATGTGCAAAGAACAGTGACCTGCCATGTACATGAACATTTTTATTATCACTTTTAAGACTTATGCATATAAAATATATCTTAAATACTTAGATTTTAAGTACTCTAGTTCTTCTTTAGGGGGCTTTATTCTCATTTCTCTTTTTATTACTCTGATGGATGATCTGAAGCTCTGGCTGCCTGTCAAAGTAGGGTAATGAGAAGAGCAAATGGATTTTTAAATTTGTTTTAATTTGTTCTCAGAACTAAAGATCACTTGGCTTCATGAATCAGAGTAAAGATTAAAATGCATTTTAATTGCTTTCTAGAATCAGATCTACTTTCATTGCAAGCATAGCAAGTTTTGTGACAAAATCTGTTTATACATGTGAGTTTGGAAAGAACTTTCTAAATCTATGACTGTTTCTACAAGAATAGTTTTCAGATTTATCATGATTGGGCCTTTGGGCCGAATCAATTAGTTGAGTTCTTTCTGCAGAGGGAAATCATGGGCTCTCAAATACCTGTATCTGTGGTTATTGTGCTTTATTTACAATATCTGTGGATCAATTGAATAAAAGTTTAAATGCTGCAATCACTTGGAATAAATTCTAATGTTGTGTATGACACAACCTTTAATTAGCAAAAGAGCTGACTAGATTTTTCATTTGTCATATGTATTTAAACTCCAAAACACAGTCAACATTTTTAAACTATTAGCTATTCCCAGAAGTCAACACTTCTGTTTTCAAGCCAGTGTTTGTGTTTTCCTGATGTTCATTCTATTTTACAATATCTGTTACTATTGAAAAAGTATTTATTGATATATTATTTAAGCATTCAATTTCCTAATGCTCTATGGAAGTAATTTATCAAGTAACATTGTTCATTGAATTAAAATGTTTTATCACAACCGATTGTGAAATTGTGATATATTAGGCAGCAACATAACAGACATAAATATTATTTTATTGTAGAAAAATGTTTTAAAGAGTACGGTTAAAAAATCCAGTAGTGTTTTGTGAGTTCTGGGTTATTTTTGTTTTTCTCTTGAAATAAAAATTATCACAGCAGTACACAGTAGCATTCACATGGTGGCAGCAAATACTACCAAAGTGGCTGACAACTTTTAATATCAAGTATTGAAATATGTCTTAGAATGTCAATATAGTTCTTAATAGATAGTTTTTAATTTATGTGGATTGAGTTTATTATGTACACAATATATGTCAGTAGTACAAAATAAAATACTAATTGCACATTTTAGGCAAATGGAAAAAATTGATACTTGGAATTTTACTTTATTTTATTTTATTTTTTAAATTTACTTTTATTGTTTTTGTATTACATGCATCCCCTTTTTACTTTCCTCTGTCCCCTTCCTCACCCACCCACTCCCCGCCAAAGTCAATCCCATTTGTCCATGTCCATGGTTCTTCCATACTAGTTCCTTGACTAAACTGCTCCCTTTTTTGCCTCCTCCCCCCAACATACTTGAAATTTTAATATGGAAACTGTTTAAACAGTAAATGATCCAATATGATATTTATAGTCCAAGTGAAATAACTGCAGATTATAACTTTCTGTCAAACTTCTCATTTTACATAGTGTGGACATATTTTCTAAGGTCCTGTCCTTCCAACACAAAGAATGGCTGAAGCTGCTGAGACTGTCGGTGTATTTAATTTAATTTATTTATTTTTATTTTTGAATATTTTAATTTAATTTTATTTTTTTAAAGATTTTACTTATAGTTTTCAGAGAGAGGGGAAGGGAGAGAGGCAGAGAGGGAGAGAGACATCCATGTATGGTTGCCTTTCACTTGCCTTTAGCTATGGATCTGGGTGGAGACCTGGCTTGCAACCTGGTTATGTGCCCTGGCTGGGAATCAAACCAGTGACCTTTGGGTTCGCAGGTCAGTGCCTTATCCACTGTGCCACCAGCCAGAGCCATGTCAGTGTATTTTAAATTATCTTTCTGCTAGCAGAGCTTTTCTTCTTCCAATACCTACATCCTTTCATGTTAGATTGCCTCTGTGATCAGTTAGCCACATTTATGAGATGCTTACTTTTGGAAAGAGAATGAAAGCTTTTATGAGAGTCAGATTGGTCCAAAATGAATTGACTCATGACCTTGCTCTCTGCTCCATGTTTGAAAGTAGCTAACTAGCCTGGATAGTCAATCAGCATTTACTGTTGCAAGTGGCTCAGTAACTTCATTCTTTTTGTTATCGATGGGCAAGTTGATTTGGGATCCAGCTACCTAGGATAAGAAATACTTCATACATGGAAAAGAACAACTTACCAACACCTGCAGGTAGCTGACTAATGCCCTGAGGTCATAAAAAAGTTAAGTGTTATTATTCCCTTGCTTTTATGTAATTGTTATAGTACCTTTAGGTCAAATTTTTATTCATCTGGGTGTGGTAAGTATTACCTTTTTTCAGTTAAAGGTGACTTTCTTCCTCTTTGTTTTATTAACATACTTCGGAGCCATATTTATTGAAAAGTGAAACAAGATTTTTCAGATTTTCAAACCTTGTGCGTAGCTATTTGTCACTTAAAGCAACACTTTATGCTAGGTAGATTTTAGACATATCCTATAGTGTGCTCTTCCCATTAGCTTTTCCATGCTTAGCACCCCCTGCTCCTCACCTTTTCATGTTGTCCGGGAATGATGTAATTTTTCTTCTGCTTCAGGCTTCCAGGTCCCTCCAGGGTGCCGGCAAGCAGTAGCAGCAGCAGCGGCAGCAGCAGCAAGGTTCAGGGAGCTTCCAACTTAAACAGGAGGAGCCAGAGTTTTAACAGCATTGACAAAAACAAGCCTCCCCTGTATGCAAACGGCAGTGAAAAAGGTAAGCATTAGACTCTGACAGCATGGTGGCATGGTCTGGCCCGTGCGCGTGGTAAATTAGATGCTGAATCTGATATTCGAGCACCCTTATAGCTTTTGGAATGGAAGTGCTGTCAGGGAAGTTGTCTGTGTTTTCTAACTGCCCCTCCTGAATTCCAACTTTCTTCAGGGCTTCACTGAGCCCAAGGAAATATTAAGGAAACAAAGCCATTTATGTTAAAGTGCTTAAATTACATGCAGTACAAAATATGTTTCTCAAAATTGTTTCTCCCAGATGCGTGTCCATAGCATTTTCTTTTATCTTCTTTTGTTTAAGGAGCCGTTCCCCTGAAACTGTGAATCGCTATTAAATTTGTTTGAATCCTTAGCTTTAGTTAACATAAGTACCATAGTGTTTTGGGCAGTTAAGGTTGCAGCATTAAAATTTGAGGCATGATTATAATGGGTATTTAATTTCATCTTTGAAAACAGCAGGACTCAGAAATATTATGCCATTAGTTTTTTTCTAAAGAGACATATTATTCATGTTTATTTTATTTTACTAAAAGGATGCCTAATAGAAATATCAAAGCCCAGAGTTATCAGGAAGAAAGAGAACATAGTGGAGGCCTATGCTAAAGTTGGGTTTTGTATTAACTATGCAAAGCACAGTTCTCTGTAATGAACAAAATATGCAATTAAAGAGGTGCTAGCTTAATGCATCTTGCTGTGGATCATGGTTCAAAGAAGAGTATATCAGCCCTGGCTGGTGTCACAGTGGATAAGGTGCTGATCTGTGAACCCAAAGGTCACTGGTTCAATTCCCCAGCCAGGGCACATAACCAGGTTGCAAGCCAGCTCTCCAGCCAGGTCTGTAACTGGAGGTAGGGAAAAGGCAACCATACATTGATATTTCTCTCCCTCTCTTCCTCTCTATCTTCCCCTCTCTCTGAAAAATAATAAATAAAATCTTAAAAAAAATAAAAGAGTATGTAGTTTACACCTAAACAATGAGAAAATCAAGAACCTATGCTGTTGCAAGAAATATAAGACTACTTGAAAGACTAGGGCATTCTACTGGATTGTGAGGTAGAGTTTTCAAATCAGTAGTGTTTTGCCATCTCCCTATGATATTGAACTGTACGTACAAAAAAGACATGAAATTCAAAAGTGACAAATAATGCTTAGTTAATAGAAGAGCTGGCAAATTTGGTTTAACTAATTCAACCAGGCAGGAACTTTTTGCTCAGATCATTTCAAATTATTTCCTTTAGGAGCTCTGATCAGACAACTTTTTCTTACTCAGACATGAGTTGACAGGTGTAATCTATGACTTAGACACTTTTGTGAGGATTTCTCATCCACTAACACAAAATTGGACAGACCATAAATCCCTGAAAACAAAACTGTGCATCTTGACCCCTAAAATATCCCCAGTGTTATGGTTGAAATTAGTGTGTATTTAGAAAATAGGTGTTTGTCTTTAAAATGTAGAATAAAAGCACTGATTGGAGACTCTAGTATGTACTAATGAATACTTGTACATTTTCTGGGGAGAAGAGACAAGTCAATTTCTTACCAGGAAAATATTTCCCTTGTTTTGTGGCTTCCCCAGAAAATATCATACAGGGCCTGTATATGCTCTGAAATTCTAAGAGAAATTTAACATATTTAGACATAGAGTTGTCTTGAACAGACTGATCAAATATTCAGTTTAGCTATGTGATGCTACAGGTATATAATATTTTTCCAAGAAATTACTAATAGCACTGACAAAGAGACCTCAAAATGATTTAAATGACCTAATTTGATATAATAATTTATCTGAATTTTTCTGTCATGTGAAATAATTTTAAAAAATTCTGATGTTTAAAAGTAAACACCCAAAGGTAGACAAGAAGTCATAGTTTTTCTTAGTCATTCAGTCTCTCGTGCATTTCCTAGTATGAAGTTAGAAAGTAGCAATATTTACAGTAACCACAAGGTGGAGACAGATGACCTTCATTATGAGGATCTGGACAGTGAAAAACAGATATCCTTAAGTCCAAATCTAGAGCAAAAGATGTTTTCATGGTAGGTTAACCATTACTTTTAATTCCAAATAACTAAAAATGACAAAACATTTCATGTGTATGATCTCATATTCACAACTGCTTATAATGTCTCAAATGTAGGTATTAAATACCTGAAAGCTGCCAATAATAACTTAAACATAAATTGTATCATGAATAGTAGAGCGGTCAGGAATTTGATTTACATGCTACTGGCTTTTTCTATTAATATGGTGTTACAAGTTTATGTTAACATATCTGACATCAATATTTCTTTTTTTCAATGTATGGTTGTGTTTCACCTGCCTCCAGCCATAGACCTGACTGGAGACCTGGTTTGCAACCTGGTTATGTGCCCTGGCTGGGGAATCGAACCCGCGACCTTTGGGTTCGTAGGCCAGCGCCTTATCCACTGTGCTACCAGCCAGGGCTGACATCAATATTTCTAAATTAATATTTGTGTCATGATATTTTACATTTCGAGAACATTATCTTAGCCCTGGCTGGTGGCACAGTGGATAAGGTGCCAGCCTGCAAATCCAAAGGTCTTTGGTTCGATTCCCAGTTAGGGCACATAACCAGGTTGCAAGACAGATCTCCAGCCAGGTCCATAGCTGGAGGCAGGTGAAAGGCAACCATACATTGATGTCCCTCTCCTTCTCTGCCTCTCCCTACCCCTTTCTCTAAAAATAATAAATAAAATCTTTAAAACAAACAAACAAAACAAAAACACTACCTTAAATTATGAGAACAAACAAAATAATAATAAACATTTCATATGAAAGAATTTATAATTTGTCTTTTAGACTATTCCAGTGGTATATCCTTTTTTGGTACAAATATTTTATTGAACTTTTTGACATGGATATTTGTAATAGTGGTGTAACATATAAAAATATAATATTCATCTGCTGACAAGTTGATCACTGTCAAAACTAGCTTGCATACAATCCTGGGCATAACTGAGATGAAAACAAAACAAGAATTTTCAAAGGTTACTGTATTATAATGACAGAGTTCAGAAAGTACTAACTTGAGAATTCTAATTTTAAGTGCTATTCCAAAATTTTAAAGTTAATAAATTAAGATTTTACTTGAAGCTTAACCAGATTATCTTTAATGTGCTCCCTGACTCCTTGTAAGTAAAAATGTGTTTTCTACCTTTTTTAACAAGTCTAACATGATGAGTTCCATATATAAATCAATTGAAACATTTCTGTAATTTGTAATTTGATGCCCTTATTCACAATTAAAACTATTTTATTTCCCAATTGATAAAATGCTGCTGAGTCCCTGGCTGGGTGTTCATATGTTTATAGGGTATTGACCCTACACTCCAAAGTTGCAGATTTGATCCCTGTCAAAGCACATACAAGAAACTGATGTTCCTCTCTCTCTCCCACTCCCTCCCTCCCTCACCCTCCCCTTCCCTCTCTCTCTCTTTCTAAAAATCGATAAATTAAAAAAAAAAATATTTTAAGTGCCATTGAAAAGCACAGTAGCTTTTCACATTTGGAATTGTAAAATAGCTCATTTGCACATTGTGTGACATCCAATGAAAAGAAATCACAGAGAGTCACAAACTGCACTTCAAAAGATACATCTAACATTATTTTAATAATAATACAATTCAAAAAATAGTATGCTCATTTTCCCAAGTGAATTAAAATACCAGTGAACGTGGCCATAGATTATTGCTTGTGGAGAAGGCTGAAATAGAACTGTCATTACAACAGAAAGCAATGTCATCCTGCCATTCTGTGGAAATGGAAGTGGGAACAGATTTCTCAGAACAAATGGGGGAATGAAGATAGCATCATTTCTAGAAAACTGTTTCTTTTGAGAGACCACATTTCTTCTCTTGGTGACCTGCCATTCAGAAACTAGCAACGGATAATATGCTCTGACAGCAGCATTTATCACTTTGTCCATGCACCTGACCAGAGTACTCTAGACAGATACATGCTTTAAAGAAAAATCAACTACTAGTTCATTGCAAATCAGGGATCCTGTGAAAATGATGCCCTGATTCATTTGGGCATATACTTTATAGCCCTGAAACAAATTGTTGTAAGAAATCATTCTTGTTTTATAAAATCCAGATAAATATGAAAATGGTTAAACAGTTGAGAATTAGGTAACATTAGGAATGTTACCATTCCTAGCTTTATTTGGGATTCAGTTTCTAAATTAGTATCCTTAACCACCTATTCCTTGACCCAGTTTGTGAGCAGAGATGGGCCACAGAAGCAGAGGCCGTCTTCTTACTGTTTCTCCCATGTGATTTTTACCTTGTACCTCCGGAAGAGGAGGTCCAGCTTCTCCTGGATCCTGATGAGCATCTTCTGGTGTGGAAGTGTTTACTTTCATTGGCACTCAACAGAGATCTACTAGGACTGATGTTAAGAATTTGGCAACATTTGCAGTGGAGCTTTTTAAAACTGTAAGGTATAACGTGAATGTTGCACTAGTCATGGAATTTTGATTGCTAAACATAGATATCTAGCCCTGGCCGGTGTGTTTCAGTGGATTGGTGCCCGCCTGCGAACCCAAAGGTCGCTGGTTCGATTCCCCAGCCAGGGCACATAACTAGATTGCAAGCCAGGTCTCCAGCCAGGTCCATGGCTGGAGGCAGGTGAAAGGCAACCATACATTGATATTTTTCTCCCTCTCTTCCTCCCTCCCTTCCCTTCTCTCTAAAAAATGATAAATAAAATCCAAAAACAAACAAACAAAAAACCTAGATTGTCAGGCTTCCCAAGTTGTCAGTGTTATTTATTTATTTTTGTAAGATGAGATCATGAAAAAATGAACTCTGTGAATTTAGATATTTTCTTTTTTTCTTTTTCTTTTTTCTTTAAGATTTTATTTATTGTTTCCAGCAAGAGAGGAAGGGGGAGAGGCAAAGAGGGAGAGAAATATCAATGTATGGTTGCCTTTTACCTGCCTCCAGCCATGGACCTGGCTGGAGACCTGGCTTGCAACCTGGTTATGTGTCCTGGCTGGGGAATCGAACCAGTGACCTTTGGGTTCATAGGCCAGCGTCTTATCCACTGTGCTACCAGCCAGCATGAATTTAGATATTTTCTAAGTGTGAGTTAAAATCTATTCACACATCAACTCAGAAGGATGGTTCAAGCAGGTTGCCCAAGGAGAGAGTATATAGGTGTGGACAAAAGTAGGCATACAGTTGTGAGTATGTGATGCAATGTGATTTATTCTTGTATTTTTTTCCCTTAAGTATATCTTACTTATTTTGCTATTACAGTTGCCCCAATTTTCCACTCTTTGCCCCCCTCCACCCATTACCCCATTTCCTCTGGCAATATCCTCCTTAGTGCATGTCCATGTGTCCTGCACGTAAGTTATTTGGCTTCTCCATTTGCTTTATTCTTAAGTCTCCCTGTCTATTCTGTAACCACCAATGTGTACTTTTTTTTCCCTTTCACATCCAGACAATTTACCATTCAATTACTGCCTTCTGTCAGTTTCTCAAATCATATTAATACAAAGTTTTCTTTTTGTTATTTCAAAATGCCTATGTTAGTTCATTTGTTTAAAAAATTACTCTTTTAAGTAACATGAATTGCAATATTACCAAAAACATGCAAAAATACATTTACATATTTTTTTACACATAGAGTACATACTGAATTTTGAAAAGTTAATACAAAAAGTTTTTTATTTAGTGATTACTATATGATTTATTTGTGTTATAACTGTACACCTACCTTTGTCCATCCATGTATACTCTACTGAGTAGAATGTGTCTTGATGATGTTCCCCTCATTTTATACTGCTCATTGAGGAAGAAGAAAATCCTTCAAGGTTTCACCCTTGAAGGAGTTAGTTACCCAATTAACTTCACTGTTGGGACAAACATGTGTGGCCCCGGTAAACTCTTCAGGTATGAGACAAACATGAAAAGAAGTAGAATCAAAAGCCCCCAGTTTTGAAGTCTGATAAACCTAAATTCCAGTTTTCATTTTGTCTTTTATACTATGTACATGAATTGGAACAAGTTACTTTCTTGAGGCTTCAGTTTTTTATTTATAACAAGAGAGGTCATAAATATAAGGTAGATTATGGTGGCTGTAAATGAGATACCATGTATGAAGATCTTTGAAATGTGATATCTTGTATGAAAGAAAGTACTTGGGAAAAGTAGGCAGTTGATAAATTACATCATTTGGTTATAGAGGAGTTGGTGATGGCATGTTTGGAAATGGATGAAGTGGAAGGAAAGGAGAGGAAGATAGTGGAAGAAATTTTTTCTTTGGAAGTCAGAGGTAAGAAACAATGCCATAGGCCCTGCAAATGCATGAAACAGATCAACTGCAGGCATGCCTCTATTTATGTGCAATAGGTACCTATTCTTTTCCCCTGTCAGATAAGAACTCATTCACAGTCAAGAGCCGAATTGTCAACATTCCAAATAGTTTGCCCGGGGAATTAACATTGAATACATAAATGCACAGAGGCTGGAATTTGTGGCTACACCCAGTCTGCAGGAGCTACAGACACTGCCATTTTAGCTGAGGTTGTTGCACAACCTTTATCGTGAGGAGTCCAGAGAGACTCTTGCTATTCAGGTGTTCTCTCAGAGCTCTGCAGCTTATGATTTCCCCTCTTAATGAAACTTGAAGCACCTCATCAGTACTGTATAGAGACAGGCTGGGGACAGATTTAAGGTGAGCTTAGAGAAGAAGGTCGCATGTGTGTGTACTCAGCTGAGAACAATTTTACAGCTGTTGCTGGGACCGTGACTGTGGATGTTATAATTTGTAGTCCCTCCAGTCTCATTTTTCAGAGCAGTGATATTGAAATTCTTCTGCGCTTGAGCTCCTATAGCAGTCCATCTAGCTAATGTCAGCACATTGAAAAGCACGCTGACTGTTTTTTTACTATCCTCTCCTCTCATCCCCACCGAAGATCCCAGGCATGCAAGGGTAGGAGTTAGACCTGCCTTCCTAATTTAGTTGTGTAAATGTGGAGGATACGTGTTAAAAATATAGCTAAAATGATGAAATAAAGGGCATTAGGGAAACCTGATGAGGGGCTGCTTTTTTCCCCTCTGGTCGCTTGGTTAACTATCAAGGTAAATAAGGAACTGGTAAAGGTTTCACGTATTCAAAGAGCAAAGAATATTAATGCCACATACTCTGGAATATGTAACAAATTTAGCCAATTTGTATACTGTCATAAAAAACAAGCCTTTCAAGCTGATCATATCAGCAGTTGTTATGATTTCTGAGTCTGTTAAACCTTTGCTACTCAGAACATGGTCAGTGTCCAGTAGCATTGACGTCACTTGGAAGCTTCTTTGCAGGGTAGCGCCTCAGGGCCACTGCAGATATGCTGAATCACAAGGATTGGGCATTTAGTGAGACCTCGGGTGACTTACACAGTTTGAGAACCACTATGTTAAAACCTTAGACTGTTATGCATTCTACAACAATGATAGAGCTTGGACACTAGAGTCATACATGTGGATTGCATCCTATCTCCACCACAAACTCCTAACTAGATGTATACTGGTGAAGGAGCTCTTTAAGTTCTCAAAGCTTTGCTTTTCACAAGTATGAATTAGAAATGGGAGCTCTTCCCACCTCATCAGATTGTTACCAACACTATAAAGTGAGATAATACAGTTAAAGAACCTTCAATAGAATGCCAGTTAGCATTATGTTTGCAATAATTAATAACATTATTTTAATTACAGAATAGGGAACATTACAATTCATTTTTGAGATCAGTGTAAGAAACTGAAGATTAATTCAATATGATGCCATTATGTTCTTCTTAACAATATTCACAGCAGTCTTGTTCCCCTTAACAATAGCAGAGGATGCATTGATTTGGGATGGGGTGGGATTATGTTTCTCTACAGTTCTGTGTCCCAATATATGTTTGTGTATATTTTCAAAAATAAATATAACAAAATTTTCACATAGTTCCCTTAAAAAAATCTATAAAAGTTTCTTTTGCTTTGGATACTTACATATCTCCCTTAGCTTATCAGTCTTGATTTTCTTAGATATTGTATACCCCTTATGCAATTGTGATCTCTACCACTTTCTTTCCTACTTCCTACTCATTTAGTATTGGATATATACCACTAATCTTTTATGAGTCTTTTCTTTCCTCTGACTAGATTATATGGTGTCTTAGGTGTCTTGCATAGACTAGCTACTCAGTAAATGTCAACAGGTGATGTGTGTAGATTCAAATTCTATAGATTATAGAAACTGAATAGCATTGATTCATATTTCTGGAAATAGTAGAAAAACAAACCCATATATGTTGGATGCAAAATAAAGTCTTTACATGAAATATATGAACATGGACACAATTCAATAAACTTCAGAAAATTAATTTTGTTTGGAGATATTCTTGATTTCCAGTTGAATCCAGGCAATTGGGAAATAACTCACTTGATATAATTCAAATAAAAGCATTCATTTGATAATCTTTATTTTCTGTGTTGTTATATTCAAAGAATAACATCATAATTCATGAACCATTGAAGTTATCCTTACACATTTGAGCAATAGTATAATATAATTGTTGATAGAATTAAGTTAGAATCCAAAGTAAATTTAGTTCTCAGGTTTGTCCCTTACAAATGCATAACTTTGGCCAAGTTGTTTAACATAAACCCATTGTGCTTCAGTTTCTTTGTGTATAAAATGAAGGTGTTAATGAAACTTTATGCAGTTGTTGGGAGGATTGAGTTAATATAAGTCAAATACTTAGTTCAGTGCCTGACACATAGTAGGTGTGCTCTGTGCCTGGTATAAAACTATGCAAAATTCAGGCATGGTCTTTACTCTCATAAAGTGGACAATGTGGAGGAAACAGGCCATTATGTTGGAGTTACTGTGGCTATACTAGAAGAAGAAATAAGCTATGAAAGAATGCAGCGTAGCTACCTGATCCAGGCTTAATGTTAGGATGGTCAGAGGTGGGCGTGGGGATAATCTTTTTGGTTTTTGGGGTATTTTCACCAAATGAAGTGAGGTCTGGACTTGAGACTTAAGCAATACGTAGTAATAGCTTGAAAGAAATATGTGGTAGGTATTTCTGCCTATAAGTCATGGATGCACTCTATCTGCTACCAATAATGATTTAAATTAAGATGAACTATTATCATCTCTGGAAGGGACCTATCTGTAAGCAAAATAAATTTGGAATTAACTATATGGGAAACAAATAAAGGTAAGAAGTTGGAATCCATTCACAGAGAGTGAACATATTTGAGACATTGCATACTTTGAAGCTTGTTGTATGTGTTTTTCTCAGCCAGTACTACCATTTAGAACACCTTAGTGTTTGAATATGAATCTGAAGTTCTAAAGCTATTGTAGAAGTGGACAAAATTGCTGAATGTACATGAATACTGAAAAAATTTAATTCATATGCTTTAAAATTGAAATATACTATGTAAGCATTTTGACTTTAGTGCTCTACTACGTTGTATTCTTGCTGTACATATATACTGTATGTACATATATACTGTATGTACAGCCTTCTCCATTTTTGCTAGTTGAAATGTGTACTTGTAGAAAGGGAGTAACAGTTTGAAGTCCATGTTGGTGGATCAAATTATGAAAATTTAATATAAAATCAATTTTTCTATACTATTATTATTATTGATATCATTCTCACAAATATGTTATTTTAGGCACACTTAATTTAAAAAAATCAAACTGAAACAAAATTCAACTGATTTTTTCCTGTCTTCTTTATTTCCTTTATTCTTCATTTCCTTTCTCTTTCTATGCCAATTTCATCTGAAAAATGGGTGAGACTAGTACTATATGGTACTAATTAGTACTATATGGTACTAATTGCCTTGATTACGTATTGTTTATTATACATTTTTATGTCTTTAAGGAAAGCATTAAAAAGTAAAAGCATAATTTTTTATATTTATAAATATTTAATGAAATTTAATGAACTCTAATTCTGAATATTATGAAACATTTTTTATAAAATCCTTTGGATATTTTATTAAAAACAGCTTTGCGTCTATTTGTTGGTATCTCTAATTTAATCATTTACCATTCCATCTCTAAAAAAAATAAGAGTATGAAAGAGGGAGAAATTTATGGTAAATGATTTGATTGGAATTATGTAGTTCACAAATGTTAACATTCACACTGAGGTCCTTTACTTCATGCTCAGTTCTTTATTATTTATACCATATCATAAATATCTTCATTTTAATTTAGTTTTTCATGCTTAAAAGTAAGGCTTGTAATCAAACACTGATCAGTGTTGAAACAATCATTTAAAATTATATAATGAGATTTTGAGTGGAAATTAGTGCATTGTAAAGTACCTAAATGGCAAAGACCTTATTTTCCTATGGCCTCCAAAATGTAGCTCAATTTTTTTTTTAATTCAGATCACTACAGGAGGCTGTAGGTATGCTAGTTAAGAGTACAGGCTTTGAATTCAGTTTGAATGCAGGCTGGGTGACCTTGAACACATTATGTAGTTTTTCTGTGCCTCAGTTTCTTAATTGGAAAAATAAAAATTTAATATTAACATACCTTATAAGGTTGTTATAAGGATTTTATCATTTATATCTATGTCTATTATTTATATTTATATTTCTTAGATTATCTGACCCATATAAGCATAAATTTAAAAGCTTTTATACAAATAAAAATAAATAATATTAACAAAAAGCTAAACCATGATTCTAAAGCATATTTAATCAGATAACAAGAAGCTAAGTTTCTTGGAGTTTGAGTCATTTCTCAGTATTCATTATACTGCATTTTGATAAAGCTGTGTGGAATATCAATTGACTGCTGCAAGCTACATCAGCAATTGGGGAGAAAATGCACAGAATTGCTTAGGGGCAGGGATAGTGTTTCATTCATCTTTAGATATCTATGACTAGCAGAGTTCATTTGGAGAAGGGTAATTTTAGAAGGTAAAAGAAAGTAAAACAGCCACATCCCAAAAGTGATGGAGGCCACACAGCCTGTTTTCCGTTCACAGAAGAAGCACTTCTGTGAGTCTGTCCTTAGACATACTCAGTGGTGTGGTACCCATGACCAAAATGAAAGCCTTTTCTTTCTTTCTTTTTTTTTTCTCTTGATGCCCAGATTCCTCCAAAGGACCTCAGCCATCTTCAGGTGTAAATGGCAACGTGCAGCCCCCCAGCATTGCCGGGCAGCCCCCTGCCTCTGCCATCCCATCTCCGAGTGCCAGCAAGCCCTGGCGCAGCAAGTCCATGAATGTCAAGCACAGCGCCACCTCCACCATGCTGACCGTCAAGCAGCCGAGTCCAGCCACCTCGCCCACGCCACCCGCAGACAGACTGAAGCCCCCTGTCTCAGAAGGGGCCAAAACAGCTCCCTCGGGACAGAAATCCATGCTTGAAAAGTTCAAGCTGGTCAACGCCCGGACTGCGTTACGCCCCCCGCAGCCCCCCAGTTCAGGACCCGGTGATGGTGGGAAGGAGGATGACGCGGTTTCCGAATTGGGTGAAACGGAAGGTTTTAGCGGTGGTCTGAACAGTGGTGGCTCAACAAATAGCAGCCCCAAAGTGTCCCCTAAATTAGCCCCTCCAAAAGCTGGAAGCAAAAACCTCAGCAATAAAAAGTCTTTGCTACAGCCAAAGGAAAAAGAGGAAAAGAACAGGGACAAAAATAAAGTTGGCACGGAAAAACCCGCCAAGGAGGAGAAGGATCAGCTGACGGAGACGGTTCCAAAAAAGACATCCAAAATTGCAAGCTTGATCCCCAAGGGCAGCAAGACCACAGCAACCAAGAAGGAAAGCTTCATCCCGCCCTCCAGCGGGATTCCGAAACCGGGCTCCAAGGTGCCAACAGCAAAACAAACCGTTTCCCCCGGCAGCACGGCCAGCAAAGAGTCTGAAAAATTCAGGACCGCCAAGGGCGGCCCTTCCCAGTGCTTGCCTAAGCCGGGAAGCACGGAGAGAGCAAGCACAGCGAATTGCCCTGCCGCCCCCGAAGGAAGGGAAGCCAGCCTAGCCCCTGCCGCCGGCCCCGCACAGGGGAGCGGGCAGCCGCCGGGAAACGGTGCTGTCCAGCTCCCTCAGCAGCAGCAGCACAGCCACCCGAACACAGCCACCGTGGCACCGTTCATTTACAGGTGAGGTGGCCTCTGCTCATCCTCAACGTAAACCCTCGCAGGTCTGTCCCCTCACAGCGTAATCATGAAGGTTGCCAGTCATGTGGCCCAGGCATTTTAGAAAAAATGATTCATTGTCAAGATAGAGACCTAGAATTTAATTTAAAAAAAAAAACAAAACAAAACACAACTTCGATATTCTTTCGCCCTCGCCACTTTTCAAGGCCTTGAGGCCTTCAAAACGGTACCCATTTGTTGTTGCATCCTTGGCTGCCTAGCTAAGTTGGTTAGAGCCCTGTCTCTATTGGCCAAGGTCGTAGGTTTGATACCTGGTCAGAGCACATACAAGCATCGGAATACATCCATGACTTTCTCCCTCTCTCTCCTTTCCTCTCTCTAGAATCAACAAATTAATGTTTTAAAAAGTAAACCAATTTGTCATCAAAAGCAAAATAGAAGCCAGATGCTTTGACTTTCCCCTGTATCTATTACTATTTCTACTACAACTGGGTTTTTATTAGTAGTCTTTTAAACTAGTTCTCAGTGTTATAGTTTATGGATATTTTTGTTTTCACCCATAAGAGAGTTTGCCTTATAGGGGCAGGCTCTGGAATCAGACAACTATAGATTTAATGCCCAGCTTTGCCATTGACCAGCTGTATCACTTTGGGCAATTAAACCTCTGTGTCATTTTCTCAAGGTATCAAATAGAAACAGTAGTATCTACCTCATAGGGTTAGGAAGAATAACAGAGATAATACATGTGAAATACTTATATCTCCTGGCACATTGTAAATGTTCTTTATAAGGTATTGTTTTCCTAACGCAGAATTTATATTTATTTTTATTTTCCACAGCTAGGCATAAGTTGCTAGGCAAAAATAATTACCTATATAATTATTGTATTTGTACTTTATCTTAAATTTAATTTAGAGGGAAATTTGACAAAGCTTTTGGGTGATTTATTTAAAAATGGAAGCACTTAATGTTGCTAAGACTGAAGAAGCTAGGACTGCACTGGAGAAGAGGAGGCTCATGAGAACTTGCTATCACTGTCCTCAAATATTTGGGTACATACAGAAGAGAAGGAATGCACTCATGTCCTGCTATGCCCAGAAGTTGGGCCAATGAAGTGTTAAGGAAGTACGTGTCAGCTGAATAAAATGTGAAGCCCTTGCGGCTTTATAAAGCAAAAAAGAACGAAAAACCTGTTCAGAGAGGACATAGCCTAGGGAGGAATAATGTCTGCCCTCTTAGCAGTCTGGCAGTTCAGCAATAGGAAAGAAATTTTCTGAGCAAGAAGGAGTATCTTCTACAATTAAGAAAGGGTCAAAATTATATAGTTTAACATTTATAAAATGTAGTAAGTGTATGGGTTTTCAAGTAAACCCTTATAAAAATCTAAATTTTTTTCTGAGACTTTATAGATTCAATAAAACAACTTTTCATTATTGCATTCAGCCCTTGAGACACATCATTTAAGTCTGGTATTCTGACTCTACTAGCAATAATTCATTTAAAGTCTTTGTGATTGGACCCCTGGTCCAATGAAAATGCAGAATGTAAGATGTCAAAATCATAATTCACATTTCAAAAATAAATAGAATAAAAAATCATAAAGATTTGAATTTGACCCAGTATACTTGTGAATTGCATGATATTGGAAGGATGGCCCAAAGACCCAGGTTGCCTTTGTTGGAATCTCTGCTACCACTGATAAGTCATGTGACATTGGATAATCTATTCTAGGACTCTGAACCTCAATTTCCTAATCTATAAAATGGGGTAATAATAGAGATGCTTCTTCATAAGGTCACTTTGAAGAGTATATGTTAATATTTGTACAGGATTTAGAATAGTACTTGACATATAGTAAAAGACATGCCCCAAACTTTGATTTTTAATCCTGTAAAATGTGTTTGATAAGAATATCTAACTCATTTGGTTGTTTGAAAGATTACATAAGGCCATCTCTTGTAAATTGTTTAGCACAGAGACAGATTCAATGATTTATAAATGTCAGTAATTACTTTTTATTATTATCAATAATAAATAGCTGACAATAAAACATTCTAGTAAGACATTTTTACATCATAGTCTATATAAATGAGGCAATACTTGAAGCATTTTATCAATTCAGAAAAAAATGTCATAAATTATAATATAAATCTCCTTAAGGTGGTCAATACAAGCTTTTTAAATGTTAGTAAAACATTTACTATGTCATTTGATTTATGTAACCCCTGGTAGGCTTTCAACTTGGATTTGTCATTTGATTTATGTAACCCCTGGTAGGCTTTCAACTTGGATTGCTCCAACCCCATTAAAAAATCTTTTCTGGCCCTGGCTGGTAGCACAGTGGATAAGGCACCGGCCTGCAAACCCAAAGGTTGCAGGTTCGATTCCCCAGCCAGGGCACATAACCAAGTTGCAAACCAGGTCTCCAGTCAGGTCTGTGTCTGGAAACAGGTGAAACGCAACCATGCATTGATGTCTCTCTCCCTCTCTGCCTCTCTCCCTTCCCTCTTTCTAAAAAAATGAAATAAAATCTTTTTTTTTTTTTAATATTTTCTGCAAAATCCCTGAGAGACATTTTGGAATTTCTAGTAAATTGACAACTAATAATAATTTACTATTTGATAATGTTATTCTCATTTGTTGAGTGCTTACTTAATGTAAGTCTTATGTGCATTACAAGATTTATGTTCATTTTATGTGCATTATTTAAAGTTTTTCAGAAACCCATAAAAAAGGAATGTTATTCCAATTTTACAGAGATGGAGAAACAGAGATTTTAAATCAATTAGTGATAATCTCTTAAAGTCACAGGGCTAGTAGGAGTTTGCCTTTGAACCCAAATCTACCTAAGTCTATATCATGCCTTCCTTTGCTTATCAGTTCTTTCTGCCTTATAAAAATAAGAGGTATTGTTACTGGGAATATTCTTACTGGGAAAATGTCAATGGTAGACTTGTAAAATTCTCAATCCTAATTAATTTATAATGGGAATACATAATTACTTTTAAGTAGTATAAATGGGAATGCAGTCTATTGTGGATAACAAAAGAATATATTCAAAAATTTAAAATCATTGCTCTTATGGAAGTAATGTAGAAGAAAGAGTTTACCTAACTCTTTCTAATGAGGTTGAAGTCAATAAATGCATCACAGAGGAGGTAAGATAAAAGATGAGACTTAGAGAATGAGTCATAGTTTAACAGGTGGAAAGGATAATATTGTGACATCATCCAATTTGACATCTTACAATTTTACACTCTGAGCATGGTGGAAAAACTGCTAGGCAAATTATGAAATGCTGTGCAAATGCTAGTAACTATAACTGCTATGGAGACTAGAGGTGAGCATGCAAGATTACTTGAATAGGAGACTAAAAATAATAGAAAGAATCCATATTTTGTTATCTTTTATTACTACCTCCCCATGCATGTTTTCAGCTAGCTCTGTTGGATCTTCCTTCAAAGCATGCCTCCAATCAGCATTTCTTTACCTTTCCATCCCCTTTTCCTGGTCCAAGAATATCACTACCAATTCTCACCTAGTTTCCAATGGATTCCAGTTTCCACTTTGGCATTTTTTAATGTCATTCTTACACAGCAGAGACTCTGAACTTCTAAAAGTATGGATTGTATATGTTATTGCAATTCATGAGACCATGTACTAGATTGTCCTTACTCTTAAAATAGGGAATTTAAAAATGCCTTACAAAGACCAGCAAGGCGCTGTGTAATCTGGCCCTCTCTCTAACCCTCTAGCCACGCCCAGTTTCCTCTCCCTGTGGCGCACTGAACCCCCACCTCATTCTGCTTCTTGGCAAACTAATTCATCCTGCTTTGGGGCTTTTATTATAGATGTCATCCTTTTTTGCCTATTTCAATCCTTTTTCAGATCACACCAGACTCCCTTTTCTCATCAGATCTCGATTTACATGCTGCCTGCCTTTTCACGGAAGCCATCTCCAACTATCTAGTCCAAAGCAACACCCACCATCTTTTGCCAAAATTAGACCTAGTTATCTTGTATTTGATTCATAGTTTATCAGTATCTGCTATTTTTCTTTATTTATTAACAAGTATGAGCTCACCCACTTCTGACTGCAGTGAGAACACATTGAGATCCAAAGTTTCTTCTTCTTTATTTAGCAACATAATTTCCCAGCACAGAGCCTACCCTCGTAGGCACCAAATACAAATTATTGAATGAATTGGAATCATCCTGGGGTAGACTTACCTGTCACAGAAGATATAAAAAACTGCCAAAATGTACTGTAGAACAGGAACAATTCTGAAGGCTCTTCCTTTCTATAAATGGGAAGATTTGATTGAAATCTAAACAGTTTTACATGTTTAAAGAATGAAGTCATAATTTCTCTTCAGGACATTCGTTCACTTATTTTTTCTCCTTTCAGCCCTACCTATAAAATGTTTATTCTGCATAAGGCATCACGGATACAGTGAAACATCATGCACCTCATATGTCATTTTCTTTCCATTGTTCACAATACAGTAGGCAGGATGCTGACCAAAGATAACTACAAGAGGAAGCAGGAGGTTTAAAGTTCCCCAATGGTGAACCAGATTGGTAAAATGAGACTTCAAAGAAATGGAAAATTAATTACTTTTAGCTTTTGGGATCAGGGAACATAGCACTAGAGCAGGGTCCTGAAAGTTAAGTAGAATTAGGACATATAGGAATGAAAGGGAGAAGAAAGGAAGTTAATGCTGAAGGAACCATGTAAAGAATGTAATCATAAGAAAGGGAGAGTGGTTGGGGAGTAGATCAGTACTCCTAGAAAAGGAAAATTGATTTGAACCTGATTATAATAGAAATTCTTGAATGTCAAGAAACTGGATTCTATGTGTATGTGTCTGTGTGCACATGAGTAATATGTAAAATGGTTGGTGGGAGAGGTCACGGTGGGATAAATGACAGTCAATGGCTAGATGAAGGAGAAAGGTACTAACTTTTGGAGATTTCTTCTTAATACTTCAATGAAAGGTCCCAGTTATAAGGAGTAAAGAAAGACAAAGGAAAAGAGCAGAGTTAAAGGTAAAAAAAAAAAAAAAACCTTACTTTTAACTGTTCCTATTTCTTTATACCTTCCCTTTATAGTATTTTTCAACCTTGTTTTTCTTGTCTTAAGTTTGAAAATTGTTAGCTCTTTTAGATGAAATGCCTCCCCCTTGCCATGAGTCATTTTCCTTCCATTGCTTTTTTGAATGCATTATTTGAGAGCTATATTCTTCATGATTGCAAAGAAATGTGAAGATATGTGAAGTAAAAGTTAAAGGATAAAAGAGAGATTTATACATTTTCCCTAAACCTCTGTCTTTTTAGTCTTTTTAGCAGCCCCTAATAAAGTTCACAATAACTGTTAACAAGATTCAGAACTTAATTACTTTGAGTGTTACATTTTTAAAAAAAATTCCTGACCATTTGTAGTAAATGCTAAGGAAACAGTGGATTGGACATATAGTAAACTCCTAAAGTCAAAAGGGTGTGAGCAATTTACAAAAGCAATAAAGAAAACCTGTCCTAGTTAAGGCAAGGCCATGTTATACAGAAAAGAAAAGCATCATGCTTTTTAACTCTTTCCCTAAACATAAGCAGAGATCCTTTATACACACTTGATTTATAAATTTAGGTCAAGAAAGTCTGATTTTGTAGGTTTTATTTTTTCATTTGATATAGGATGTATCTTATGTAACAGCTTCTTGGGTTCTCAGAAGTGGTTTTTGTTGTAACAAGTTTTTGTGAGATTTCAGACTTGCCAGAAAGTGACCTGGGCAACGGACATTTAAACTAGCTTCTAAAAAGGCAAAGAATGGAAATGTGTCAGATTTGAAAGTATCTACTTGCTTGGTTTTACAAGTGGCTCATTTCTTGAGCCAGTAGATCGAGCAGGAGGATCTGTGAGTTTACAGAGATTGAAATGTAGAACCTACGTTGTATTCTGCAAGGCAGATACAGCTTCTGTAGGCCTTGCAGCTACTATTGCAGATTATGCTGCAGTTGTGGTTTTATGTGCATGGGACATCATTGGTCATCAGCACAGAAGGCTTATTGAATGCTTGCCTTATGAGCTTAAATTTGCTGAGTGTGATATCTATCTGTGCACCGGGTAGCAGTTTAAACTCCCTTGCACAGCAGTGTTTTCAAGATGGAATACAGAGACCCATCTAGAAGAGGGTCTGCAGAACACTGCTGTGGGTTCGCACTCACTCAGCAGAGAAGCTGGACTCAAGTATCCTTTCAGTACATGGCTTACAAGGTTCGCTGCCAGATTGCCTGTTTCTTTGTTCTATATGTTTTTTTTTTTCTTGGGGAAAAATTTCAAGTTACAGGAAATTTGCAAGAATAGTACAGGGAACTCCCATATACACTGACTCTCAACAGCCAGTTGCCCTGTCTTCCTAAAACCCCTCAGGCTGGAGTCGTTCTTCAGTATCTTCTTGACCTTTGTGACATTGATATATTGAAGGCAGAGATTTTGTAGAGTGTTTCTTAATCTGGGTCTGTCTAATATTTCCTCATGATTTACATATATATATAAAATTTGTAGTATCACAGCCTTAGTGCTGTTTTTTTCCATTATGCCCTATAAGATATTATGATATTGATATTTTTCCATTTTAGTGGTGTTAAATTGATCCCTTGATTAAGATAATGTCTGCTATAGTTTTCCATTCTACAGTTACTTTGCCTCATTTTTACTTAGTATTTTTTGGACAGTATTTTGAGATTGTGTGTAAAAATTCTATTATTTTATCTGCTTTTACCCTGAAATTTTAGCATCCCTTGAGGTTTCTTGCCTGAATTAATAATTTACTCCAGTGGATCTCAAGTGATTTCTCATTTGGTCACCCCTTCTACATTTATGCCCTGGCATTTTAGTTTAAGGGAGAGATTTCTCTCTTTCTCTCTCTTTCCCCTCATATGGACTAGTGGATTACTATTATTGTCTGCCTTTTCATCAGGAAGGAGAGAAGAAAGCCAGCCTATTGCTGGTTTTGGAAAGATATTTACTTGTTTTTCATTCCCTTTTATTAGGTTTATAATGAAAGAACTATAAGACCATTAGTTAATATTGACTCAAACCAGTTTTATTTGTATCAACATTTATGACTATAATCATATCAAGATGAATCCACAGGGAGCTATATTTTTATATCAGTCAACGTGTAAATCCATATTTATGAAATTCGAAGATGGATAGTATCTTGGATCTGTTGCTTAATTCCCTTAAATGACACATAAAATAGCTTCTTTTTCTTTTTTCTTTCTTTTTTTTTTTTAATATTTTATTTCATTATTTTTGAGAAAGCGGGGAAGGGAGAGAGGCAGCGAGGGAGAGAGACATCAATGTATGGTTGCGTTTCACCTGCCTCCAGCCACAGACCTGGCTAGAGACCTGGTTTGCAACCTGGTTATTTGCCCTGGCTGGGGAATCGAACCTGCGACCTTTGGGTTCGCAGGCCGGCACCTTATCCACTGTGCTACCAGCCAGGGGAACTTCTTTTTCTTATGAGTAAAACTTTAGGTAATAAAAGTATAGATGAATGGATATTGTTACATTCAAATATTATCTGTTATTAACTTCATGATTAACCTCTCAGGTAAGGGGACCTCAAGTACACTAAATTACTCAGTGTCTGGAGGCATTGGGATAGAGATAAACTGTAGGATTGTTGTTAACAGAGAAGTATTTACAGGTTTAAGTATGGGTTAAGTATCTACTTATATAAGGCAAAATATTAAACTTCTGAAAGCCTTAATTTATCCATACTGCATATATTGCCTGTGTCTTAATCCATTCTGGCTGCTAAAACAAAAATGCCATAGCCTGATTGGCTTAAACAACAAATGTTTATTTCTCTCTGTTTGGAAGCAGGGAAGTTCAAGATCAAGTGCTGGCAGATTTGGTATCCGGTGAAAGCCTTGCTTCCTAGCTCATAATGGCCACCTTCTCACATGGCAGAAGGGACATGTCTCTATTTTATAAGGACAGTAATACCATTCATGAGGGCTTCACTCACATGACCTGATCACCTCCCAAAGGCTATACCTGCAAATACCATTACCTTGGGGATTAGATATCAACTATGAATTGGGGGGTAAACAAACATTTACTCCATAGCAACAGGAGTGTTGTGAAGTTCGAATGATATGCTGTAAGTGAAACACTAGGCATAACACTTGCCACACAGAAATAGCTTTTGTGTTAATCATTGAAACCTTGACTTTTAACCATTACAGCTCTTTTTGTAAAGATTTTATTTATTTTTAGAGAGAGGGGAAAGGGAGAAAAAAAAGAGAAAAACATCAATGTGTGGTTACCTCTCATGCATCCACAACTGGCCCGCATCCCAGGCACGTGCCCTGACTGGGATTCAGACCAATGACCCTTTGATTTGCAGGCTGGTGCTCAGTCCACTGAGCCACACCAGCCAGGGCAAACCACTACAAGTCTTAGTAACAGACACTAGACTAGCCCTGAGGACCTGGCTCGCTAAGAACTCTGAACTAAATCAGCAGGCATTTTCCTAAAGTTACACATCTTAGAGTTTCAGTAAGTACTTGTAACATGTTGACCACCTTGTAAGTGCAGTGAGATAGAGTGCGTATGATTGCATCCGCTGAATATTTTGAAGGAACATCATTATGCTTATTTTTCTTTTCTAGTAAACTTGAAGGAATTGCAGTATCAGTTTATATGGGAGCAGTTGGTGATGCCACTGCAGTATGTCTAAATGTGCCTAATCATTAGAGAATTTTATTGATCCTGAAGTCTTCATAAATTATTTCATTAAAAATCCCAGAACTTCTATTTATTGGAAGGTAGCATACAAAGAAATAGAGGACATGTTGAGAATCTTCAGGTAGCTACCTGAACTTTTTTTTATCATACGCATAAGCGTTAAATCTTTACCAGTTAACATGATTGTCCCTCTAGAGGCAGGAGTTAAAATCTGATTCCGAATAATGAGGTGGAAATCCTGGAGACATGATGGCTTGTAACATACACAGAACAGAGATCTGGACCCATTAAGATATCTACACAAACCAAAGGTGAATTCTCAGGCTGCCTTTTTATAATAATTTGAAGTTGAACTTCTCCTGTTCCTTTTCTCGCTTAATCTGCTTCCCTATCATCACTAATGTTGGCAACTCATCTAGGGAATACCATGGAAAATATTATTTACCTTAAAAATAAGGTAAATGTTTTTGTGACTTAAAAGTACGTTAGTGAGTAAACCAGCCAGAAATATGCACTGCCACATTTAAAACATAAAATATATATATGATAAAACAGTGGTTTCTAAGACACAAGAGAGCCGTCAGAATCGTGAATACTTTTTGCAAAAGTGCCTGAGACAGGGGAAGTGGGGACTTGCAGAGAACAGAGAACTAGGTCTCATGTATCAGGAAAGATAGCCAGAGTCAGCTCTTGAGCAATACGTACTCTAAGGTGGGTTTTCAGAGCAAAGCAGAAACTCAACTCCCAAAACATTCTGAATGCTTGTTTGCTTCATACAGGTTCTCCTAGAGGGAAATGACTGTGAATGTTTACAACCAACATGGCCACAAGCATTCAGGCTCCCGTGACAGTGACAGCTCTGGGCCTGGTTCTGATAAGAACCACTGGCCCCTGGCTTTAGGCAGCCACCTCATCGAACTTTCTGTGACTCAGCTTCTGTGACTCCGCAGGGCTCTGCTCCAGGCTGATGCCCAGCCCTTTACCACAGCGCCATGACTGGGGGGCTTCTTGGCAGGCAGCCAGCAAGCCGTCCCCAGGGTCTGCAATCTCATTATGTAATCTCCATGTAAACTTACTCAGCAAGCAATAAAAGTCTTTAGAAAACTTAAGAGGATTTTCCCCCCATTTACATACAGTAGATTAAGGAACAAGTCAGGGAGGTACAGTGGCCCACAAGGAACAAGCCCAGGTAGAGGAACAGAAGACAATGGACCCTAGAAGTAGGGAGGGGCATTCTCCTATAGCCAGAGAGCTTTGGGGTGCTCCAGTCATCAAGAAATGCTTACTTACCTTGATAGAAAACTTTTAATGTGTTGACTTCTCATAACAGAGAACTTGAATGAGTCACTGGTGGCAGCAGCTGCTATTTATTCTGTCTTCTTGGTTAATTTCAGAGCACACTCAGAAAATGAAGGTACGTCTTTCTCATCTGCCGACTCCTGTACCAGTCCTACTAAGATGGATTTATCATACAGTAAGACTGCGAAGCAGTGCCTAGAGGAGATATCTGGTAAGTGGCCTGTCCTTTGGGTAGGTCAAGCCTCAGAATTTTTGTAATCTCTACATAAGTCTTTTTATTAAATTGTATTTGTGCCATACTGTTCCTTTTAAGCATAAGTGGGCTGTGTCCATCTCATGCTTCAGAAACCTTTAGATATTTGGCTATTCTGCTTAGGCCGATCTCTTTGCTGCCCTGTAAAGATTTCTCTAAAGAGCAGTAGTGCTTTCAGAGACTGATATTTAAGTCATTATTGCCCTTGGTCAAATTGAATGTAATCAGAGAAAACCTGGGGAATCTCCTATTAATAATGCAGCCTTTGAATAAATTTGGAGATATAAAAAGTATTAAGGACCAGGTGTCGATATACATTTTTCATGGCCAATCCAGCCCTGCTCTGTCTTTAGTTCTATACTGTTGAGAACACTGCAACTGTGTGTTCTGCAAAAACCTAATTATGGAAGTATTTTTAAATATATAAACAATGTAAGAAAGCAAGACACCTCCATAACCCAGGTAGAGTTTTTCAGATATTGAAGTGTATAAAACACGATGATTTTCAGCCTCTTTACAATGCTTTTGCAAGGATCCAGATAAGCCCTGGCATATATGGAAGGTTTTTGGTATAATTTTGTTAAATATACATCAGTTCATGAGGAACTGAGTAAGCTCTTAGCAAAATAGACTGCTCCTAAGAGGAGAAAGAGTTTAAGAACATTTTATCTGTTTCTAAGTATAAGAATGCATGGGTGTAGAGATATGCCTATTATTAACAAAACATTTCTGGTTCAGACCTTATATATTCTAAAGGAAAAAACCTGAAATAATTATTGAATTTAAAATATTACTGTAGTATGCCAAGGATTCAAAGTACTGAAGTTCATGAAAGTAGCCATATCAGAAATCAAAAGCATTTTTGTATACCAATAATGAAACAACAGAAATAGAAGCAAAAAAAACAAATCCCATTTACCATAGCAACAAGAAAAACAAAGTACCTAGGAATAAACTTAACTAAGGAGGTAAAAGACCTGTATCAGAAAACTACAGAACAATGAAGAAAGAAATCAAGGAAGATACAAATAAATGGAAACATATACCATGTTCATGGATGGGAAGAATCAACATCATTAAAATGTCCATACTACCCAAAGCAATCTACATATTCAATGCAATCCCAATTAAAATACCAATGACAGACTTCACAGAAATAGAAAAAATACTTCAAAAATTTA
>PVIW01012545.1:0-31539 GCA_004026585.1 Noctilio leporinus
CCCCCCCCCGCCCCGAACGGTGGGGCTCGTTGCAGAGACACCTCAGAGGGACAGGACGAACGTGCGTCAGAGCTGAGAGGGTGGCGGCAGAGACTGTCCACACGCTGAGGAACTTAGGATCGGAGAAGGGGCAGCAGGGGTCCCCAGCTCCGTGGGAGGTGGCCAGGGGCTCCTGCTGTAGCTAAGGGAACCCCAGTGACCTGCCCCTGCGCCCCACGGCTCTGTCCACAGAGAACCCATGGCGCTGCGACTGCGCCCTGCACTGGCTGGGGGCCTGGATCAAGGAGGGCGGTCGGAGGCTGCTCAGCGCCAGGGACAAGAAGCTCACGTGTGCGGAGCCCCCACGCCTGGCGCTTCAGAGCCTCCTGGACGTGTCTGGCAGCAGCCTCATCTGCATCCCGCCTTCTGTGCACGTGGAGCCGCTGGAGGTGACAGCCAACCTGGGTGAGGACCTGCGGGTTGCCTGCCAGGCTTCCGGCTACCCGCAGCCTCTGGTTACCTGGAGGAAGGTGGCCCAGCCTCGCGAGGGGCCACCGCGGGCGCAGGCCCAGCCCGAGGGCGGGCCGCCGGGCCCGGGCGGGCCGGCGGCCCCCGACACCGGCAGCGGCATGCTCTTCCTCACCAACATCTCCCTGGCGCACGCGGGCAAGTACGAGTGCGAGGCCTCCAACGCGGGCGGCGCCGCTCGCGTGCCGTTCCAGCTCCTGGTCAACCTGTCGCGGCAGCAGCCGCCGCCGCGGGCGCCTCCGCCGGCCGCGGGCCCCGGCGGCCACGAGCCCCTGCACGAGGCCGGCAGCATGGCCTTCCGCGCCCTGGGCCTGGCCACGCAGGCGGCCGTCGCGGCGGCCATCGCGCTCCTGGCGCTGACGGCGCTGCTGCTGGCGGCGCTGATCTGCCGCCGGCGCCGCAGGCGGAAAGAGGCGGCGCCGCCGGGGGAGGGCGCGCTGTTCGCCAACTTCTCCGACGGGCCCTGCACCTTCGCGCAGCTCCGCGGGGAGCGCGGCCACGAGATGTTCGTCATCGACCGCTCCAAGCCGCTCTTCGCCGACGGGCCCGCGCAGGGGCTCCCGCTGCAGCCGCCCGCCGCCTACGGGGTTCGCTGCTGAGGGCGGGCGGGGCTAGTAAAGGTGGAAGCTGCGCCCTTGCCGCTGTGTGTGCGGTCTGCGCCGGGCGGGGGGCCACGGGCGGCTGCCCACCGACCCGCAGACATGGCCGGCTGGCTCCCCACACCCCTCCCCGGCCGTGCGGGACAGGCCGCTCCCAGTCACAGCGGCATCCGGGCCCCAGGCACGCGCCCCACTGTGCAGACGGTGGGCGAACAGGGAGCCCCGGCCAGCAGGCAGCTGCTACCGAGGGCCCGGTGACAGCGGAGCCAGAGGCGACACACTGACCAAGTGGGACAGAAGAAACAGCCACAAACTTAAGTTCCAAATACACTGCACTTTTGTACCTTAATGACACCCTGCGCCCGGCAGACAGGCAGTCTCCTGGGTGCAGGACCAACCCCCCTGGAAGCAGGCCCCTGCCCCAAACAAAACCCACAGAACACCCTCGTTCTCAGGGCTGGAGCCAAGGCGCATTCTGAGGCCCAGGACAGGAGGGGGCAGCCAAACCAGGCAGGAGTGGGGAGACCTGGAACCCGCAAGCCCGTCCACGGGCGGGCAGTCAGGGAGGCAGGTGCAGGGCAAACTGAGCAGGGAGGTCCAAGGGGCACCCAAGGGGCAAGGAAGTCAGACCGTTGCCTTTGCGTCCATCCTGCCTCCAGCAGGGCCCCGCGAAGGCTCTGCCCACCCGGCAGCGGGGAGGCCCCCACAGCCCTGAGCGCCAGCACAGGCTGCTTCCGAGCTGAGGTCGGGATCACAGGCTGAAGTAGTCCGCAGCCAGGCGCCCGTAGATGTCTGTGGTCCAAACCACCTGGGCCCGGCCCGAGGCCAGAAGCAGCTGGTGCAACTCTGCCTCCACGCGGGAGAACTTCTCCTCGTTGATGGCGGCCTCCAGCAGCACGGAGGCCGGCGGCGGCCACGGCAGGCCTTCGTAGCAGTCCACGGGAAAGGGGTGCACCACCGTGCGCAGCTCGGCCTGCGCGGCCGAGTCCCGCAGCAGCTCCTTGAGGCCTGCGGTGGACAGCGGGTTGCCGTAGAGGCCGAGGTAGCGGAGGCTGGCGCAGCGAGTCAGCACCGGCAGCGTGGCCAGCAGCTGGGTGTCGGCAAGCTGGCACTCGGTCAGCTCGAGATGCAGCAGCGTGGCCGCCGCCGCCCGCAGCAGACCCTGGAAGGGCTCCAGCTGGCTGCCGGACAGGTCGTTGCCACTCAGGTCCAGCTTCTTGAGGCGGAGAGCATGGGGGCTCCGTGCCAGGAAGCGCAGGTCCTCGGGCAGCAGCGCACAGAAGGCCAGCTCCAGGCTCTCCAACGGGCTCTGCAGGGTGCTGCAAAGGAGACAGGGGCGTGGACAGGCGGGGCCAGAGGAGGGTCTCGGAAGGGAGCGGCGCAACAGCGGCAGGGCCCACCCACCTGAGCAGCTGGTCCAGCCGCCCCGAGAGGAGAGAGGAGCCCATGCTGAGCTCCCGCAGGCAGGTGAAGCGGCCCATCTGGGCCAGGAAGTAGCGGAAGTTGTCCTCGCCGTCCACGGACGGCTGCCGTGAGTCCCCGTGCACGTAGTGCAGCCGCAGGCTGGCCAAGTGCTGAAAACGGGCCACGTGCGGAATGATGACCGACAGGCCACGCAGGCCCAGGTTGTTGAAGCGCAGGTCCACGCGGCGCAGGCAGCCCGCGTCCAGAAGCTGCAGCAGGGCCACGGTGTTGCGCATGGGCAGGTCCTCAGCCCGCAGGTCCCGGCAACAGAGCCGCAGCGGGCTGCCCGCACTGCTCCGGAGGGCCTCCCGCAGGAACGCGTAGGAGGCCCGGTTCACCCGGAGGTCCACACGCACCTCCACAGGAACGGGGGCCAACCCGGGCGCCACATGCCCACCCTGCTGCTGTGCAATGCACGTGCGGGCCACGGCTGCCGTGCAGTCCCACATGCTCATGGTGCCAGGGTCCTGCTCCACACCGTCGTCCAGGAGGCCCGTCATGTCCAGCACCCGCAGTGCATGCTTCCTGAGAGCACGGGTGGGCTGAGGCAGATGACAAGGGGCAGAGCCCACACCCAGTCCCAGCCACCCCGGGACAGAGGCAACATGCCAGTCGGTCCCTCCATTGAGTCCTAAAACCTCTCGGGGGACCCTCTTGGACCCCCCCAAGCCTGATGATCCCCTGGGTGGGTCCGTACCTGCAGAAAGGCTGTGTGCCAGCCTCGGTCTCTGGAGTATGGAGCCTGGCGGTGAGCCCCAGGATCACAGCCTGCATGCTCTCCGTGCTGGGCCGCTCCTGCAGCAGCGCCCGGCTGCAGTGGGCGCACTCCTGCAGCAGCTGCTGGAAGCTGAGCAGAGGAAAGGGCCACGTGTGCACCAGCTCGCGCAGCACCACAGTCTTCTTGTCCATGAAGGCCACCTTGAACAGCAGGGGGAAGAGCTCGCGGGGCAGCAGGGGCAGGGCCTGGCAGGCCGCGGGCTGGCACTGGAGCACCTGCCGTGTACTCAGAAACACAAGTGTGTGCATGGCGCTGGGCCAGGCAGGAGGCCACCTGCAGGGAAGGGACCTTCAGTGGGGAGGCCGCACCACAGGACGCGCCCCGCCGCAGACGCCGCACCCCGTGGTGGAGCCAGTGCTCAACGGGACCACGGGCCTGAGGAGCGAGCGCTAGGTGCTTAGCAACGAATAAGCCGAGTGCAAGGGGACGAGGCCACCCCCGGTCCCACCCTCCGGAAGCGTGGGGGCCCCCTTCAGGCAAACAAGGCCATCACGCAGCACAGATCGCGTTGCACCAGAGGGAACCTGACTTCCTGGGTGTGTTTTTGACAGCTGTTGCCTGCGGGGCCCCCCATCCACACTTCTGGCCTCCCCAGTCAAAAAGCTGCTTATTGGAGACCCTCCCTCCCTGACCAGTAGAACCAAGTTCCGGCCCCTCCCACCTCCCAAGAAGACGGCAGTGGGGTCCTGGGAAGAGGGGCTGGAAGCCGCATCACAGCTCCCGCCCCGCCCTCCACGGAGGCGCTGGCCGGCTGCCCCTTGGTCCTGGGCGGCAGCAGAGCAGCTGGACGCACGGCGCCGGGACCCGGACCCAGGACAGAGTCCCGGTGGGCGAGTCGCCCAAGCCCGCAGCGCGACCCTCCTGACTTCTAGGCGCGGAGTCACCTGTCTCAACAGGCTGACGGTCCCCGCTCCCACGCACAGGGACCCGCAGCCGCCCGGGGCCCGGAGAAGGGGCCCGGGGCGCCGGGGCCTGCGTGCCCGCTGTTCTGCTGAATCAGGCACCTCGCCCACAAACGGCCTCCCGATCGGCCCGGAAGGCGAGGAGCTGGGGCTGGGCCTTCCCGGCCAGGGCCGCGGGCGACGCGACGATGCGCGGCGGGAGGGGTCGGGCCACCGGCCTCGCCCACAGCAGCCCGAGGGCAGCGGCTCCGGGGCCGCCCCGCCGCGCTCCGCCCGTGGGCGAGTCTCGCGAGGGCGCCTCGTACCTCGCTGCGCCGGGGCGACCGACCCAGCACCTGTCACGACAGGAAACGAAAGCGGCCGGTCCGGTCACCGGGCGGAGCCTCCGAGCCGTAGCCGCCGCCCCTCCCGCCGGCCTGGCTCCCGGCGTTTCCCGAAGACGCCGCGGCCCCGCTCCTCCCGGTGCGTCGCCCGGGGCGCGAGGCTGCCCCGCCCGGCGCGGGGGTCCCGGTCCTTCCCCGCCCCGCAGCGTCGCCGCCCGGGCCCCGCGCCCGCCTCCTGCGCCCGGGCCGGGCCGGCCGTGCGCCCGCCCCTCTCGCTGCCCCGCAGGCGGCCCGCGCTCACCGGCCCCGCCGCCGCCGCCTCGGCCGCCGCCAGCCCCGCCTCGCCGCTCGCCGCGCCCGCCCCGCACGGCCGCGCGCCGCGATGACGTCGCCGCCCCGCATTGGCCGCTCCCCGGGGCGCGAGGACTGGCTGTCGCCGCCGGGCGGCCGCGCCGACGCCCCGCCTCCGGCCGCGCCCAGAGCCCGGTTGGCTGCCGGGCGGCGTCGCCCTCGCGGCGGGAAGTTCGGGGCGCGCGGGGCGCCATGGAGCGGCTGCGGGACGTGCGGGCGCGGCTGCAGGCGTGGGAGCGCGCGTTCCGGCGGCGGCGCGGGCGGCGGCCGGGCCAGGTGCGGGCCGTCCGGGGCCGGGGCGGGGACGGGGGCCGGGGTCCCGGCTGACGCTCCCCCTTCGCAGGCGGACGTGGACGACGCGCCCGAGGAGACCCGCGGTGAGCGGGGCGGCGGGGCGGCGGCGGCGGGGAGCGGGGAGCGGGCGGAGGGACCCGCCTGACCCCCGACCCCCCCGCAGCGCTGTACCGGGAGTACCGCGCGCTGAAGGAGGCCCAGGCCCGGGCCGGCGGCCCCGAGCACCCGCTGGAGGCGGCAGCGCAGGAGGTACTCAGGCCGGATGCTGGCGCCTGGCGGCTGAGCTCTCGCCGCGTCCGGCCTCCGCGGGCACAGGGCTGGGGCGCGCGCTGCAGCGGGGCCGAGCGGGGGGCCGAGCGCGGGGATTGGGGGGCCGAGCGGGGCCTGGAGACGCCGCTGTCGCCCCAGCAACCGGCCTCTGTCTCCCCACCGCGTCCCGCAGACGCCGGAGCCCGGGTGCTGGGGTTCCCACCTGAACCGGGCTGCAGCCCACAGCCCCCGCCCCGCGCTGCAGCGCGGCCCTCGGGCGTCGGTGCGCGACTACGGGGAGAGGCTTAAGGCCAACCTGAAGGGGACCCCGCAGGTGAGGAGCCAGCTGCCCGGGGGCGGCGGGGGGGGGGCCGGGAACGGAGGGGGGCAGGTCGCAGGAGGACACGTCACACGTCTAGGAGGCCGGCCGGGCCGGCGGGGCCAGTGCCGCTTCCTTCTGCTCCAGCCTGGTTGAGGGAGGCGAGGGGCCCCTGCAGGTTCCAGCGCAGCAGCCTAGGGCCTGGTTCCTGCTCACTGGTCCGTCCTCCCCGCCCAGGCTGGGACAGCCCTGAGCCGCATACCCCGCGCTCCACGACGACCCTCACCCAAGGTGCCGTCCCCGGATCCGCCAGCTGCAGTGGCCACCGCTGTGTCTCCTGAAGATGTCAGTGAGGGGCCCCTGGGGTGCCCCAGCCCTCAGCGGAGGCCGGGCCGGCTCCAGCGGCTGCGGGAGTCCCTGAGCCTGCGGCTGGGCTCCCTAGACCCTGACTGGCTGCAGCGCTGTCACAACGGGACCCTGGATTTTCCAGGGACTTCGGAGGCCTGCCAGCCTGTCTTGGGCACAGAGGAGCCGCAGCCCCTGACTCCAGGTGCGGTACCCGTCCTTGGCCCCAGCAAGGGTCCAGAGGCACCTTTACAGAGCCCAGAAGTTCCAGGTCTGTTGGCGGCCACAGTCGGTGCAGAGAGCCCTGTGCTGGGTAGCAGTCAAGGCAGGAAGCGGAGACGGAGTGGGGAGCCAGAGGGGACCCCTGCACAGGCCAAGCGGCACAGCAGCCAAGCAGACCCTCCTTCGGAGGGAGCTGGGGCTGCAGCGCCTGCAGAAGACGGGCCAGCGGTGCCGGTGCAGACACGACCTGTCCGCAGCCCATCGGCCCCCAGGTACTGCAGTTCAGCTTCCCAGCAGGGTGGCCGAGAGTGGAGCCAGGGTGGGCAGGGCTGTGGGCGAGGCCCACCTGTGCGTCCCTTCCAGGACAGCTGCGCGTGACAGGGGTAACTACGTTCAGCTCAACATGAAGCGGAAACGTCACGTTAGGGGCCTGGCCCAGCGTGGCCGGCTCCTCCGCAAGCAGGTGAGGGAGCAGCAGGCCCCCCACTCGCTCCTCCTGCCTTTCGCCTTGTGACCCTCCTTTGTGCTCCACCCCAGGTATGGAAGCAGAAGTGGAAGAAGAAAGAGGAATGTTTCGGGGGTGGTCGGCCCAGAGCCATAGTCCAGGATTCTTGCTTTCAGTGTGGGCAGCTTAGCCACTGGGCATCCCAGTGCCCCCAGTCAGGTGAGGCCTCTGCCCTGGACGGTGCGTTGGGCCAACACGGCCTGGAGAGGGTGTTATGCTTTTGGGGGTGGGGACAGCCTTGCTTAAGCAAAAGGCCTTCCCAACCTTACTCCAGGCCCAAAACCTGCCCTGGCCGCCCAGAAGGAGGGTGGCAAAGATGCCGATGACGTAGAAGTGCCGTGCACGTCGGAGGAAGTAGCTCAGAGGACGGGCGCTGCCCACGGCCGGTCCCATGGTGAGAAAAGCGGTCACCAGCGGCCAGTGGCCTTCTTGGTAGAGTGACGCCAGCCCACCCCGGGCTCCCACACCACCCTCTCCTGCCCCGGCAGGTAAGGAGGAGAGAAAGCTCCCCGAGCCTGCGTTGCTGGCACCCACGAAGGAGCCTGTACCTGAGCCACCCCGTCCACCCCAGACTGTGCCGCCTCTCTACCCGCTGGGGCCCTTGGGACAGGTGGCAGGTGAGCAGATGCCTGCCAGCCTGTAGCCTTTACTGAGGGGTGGGGGCAACTCGGGGCCACACTGACCCACACCTGTGTCCGCAGAGACGCCAGCGGAGGTGTTTCAGACCCTGGAGCAGCTGGGGCACCAAGCATTCCGCCCTGGGCAGGAGCACACGGTCATGCGGGTTCTGTCCGGTGAGCGTGGCTGTGGGGACTTCTAGGTGAGGTGAGGCCAGGCTGCAGGGCAGCCCCGCTGACCGTGGTCCCGTTCAGGCATGTCCACGCTGCTGGTGCTGCCCACCGGCGCTGGCAAATCCCTGTGCTACCAGCTGCCTGCGCTGCTCTACGCCCAGCGAAGCCCGTGTCTCACGCTGGTCATCTCTCCTCTCCTGTCTCTCATGGACGACCAGGTGTGTGGACTGGACCCTCAGGCATGGCCACTCCCCGCTTTTCTGTCTCCTTGGGCTGCTGCTTCTCCCCTATCCCAACCCTGGAGCTGCAACTGTCTCAGAAGTTCTTAGCGGACCGGCTGTGTCCATAGTTCTCTGGCCTGACAGGGATCTCAGGGCAGCAGGGACAGGGCTGGCCAGATCCCCCCCAAGAGGAGCAGTTGGGGAGAGATGGGTCCCCGGTGGGCCTGTCCGCTCCCAGGGCGACAGGCAGCTCTGGACTGAGTCCCAGGATGTGGGATCGGGGTGTTTCCTCAAGAGGACCTGGGGTAGAGGAGGCGGTAGTCGTCAGGCTGAGTGGCTTGGAGAGGTGTTCGGGGTGGGACCAGGACTGGGTGGCCTTCAGCAGGCTCTGTTCCTGTACCTGCAGGTGTCCGGCCTGCCCCCCGGCCTGAAGGCAGCCTGCGTGCACTCAGGCCTGACCAGGAAGCAGCGGGACGCCACCCTGCGAAGGGTGAGGGGCTTCACGGGGCAACCCCCTTGGGGGTAGCAGGGAAGGTCCTGGGCGGTGTTCCTAACCTTTGGTCCGCAGGCACGGGCAGCCCAGGTGCATGTGCTGATGCTGTCCCCTGAGGCGCTGGTTGGAGCTGGGGCTGGGGGCCCTGCCTGCCTCTCTCAGCTGCCCCCGGTGGCCTTTGTCTGCATTGACGAAGCCCACTGCCTCTCTCAGTGGTCCCACAACTTCCGGCCTTGCTACCTGCGTGTCTGCAAGGTGAGCCTGGTCCTGGGCAGTGAGCAGGTGGGGAAGGTGTGTGGGCATCCTCACTGCGCCCTGTCCCTGCACAGGTGCTTCGGGAACACCTAGGGGTGCGCTGCTTCCTGGGTCTCACGGCCACGGCCACGCGCAGCACTGCCCTCGATGTGGCCAGGCACCTGGGTGTTGCCCAGGAGGCCGTCCTCGGGGGGCCGGTCACCATCCCCACCAACCTGCACCTCTCCGTGTCAATGGACAGGGACCCAGAGCAGGTAGGTGTGCACACACCTGGTAGGGGCCCTGGCTCCCGGCCGCCCTCGATGGACGGTATACCACTGCCTCTCACCAGGCCCTGGTGACGCTGCTGCAGAGTGACCGTTTCCGCACCCTGGGCTCTGTCATCGTTTACTGCAACAGACGAGAGGACACGGAACGTGTCTCCGCTCTGCTCCGCACCTGCCTACCCGAGGCCCGGGCCCAGGGACCTAGAGGTGAGGCAGGGACAGGGCTGTGCACGGACCCACCCAGGCATGCGCCCCATTGACCCTCTGTGTCTTCCCCGCAGGCCGAGCCCAGGAGCCTGTGGCTGAATCCTACCACGCCGGCATGTGTAGCCGGGAACGGCGGCGGGTCCAGCGGGCCTTCATGGAGGGCCAGCTGCGCGTGGTGGTGGCCACGGTGGCCTTTGGGATGGGACTGGACCGGCCGGATGTCCGAGCTGTGCTGCACCTGGGGCTTCCTCCAAGCTTCGAGAGCTACGTGCAGGCCGTGGGCCGGGCGGGGCGCGACGGGCAGCCGGCCCACTGCCACCTCTTCCTGCAGCCCCAGGTGGGTGCCCGACAGCTCAGATGCCCCTGGCCCTGCGCCCCTGCCGCACGCTCACAGCCGTCCTGCCACAGGGCGAGGATCTTCGGGAGCTGCGCAGACACGTGCACGCCCACGCCACCGACTTCCTTGCTGTGAAGAAGCTGGTGCAGCGCGTGTTCCCACCCTGCACGTGCGTCCAGCAGCTGTCGAAGCAGGAGAGAGGCGTGAGGCAGGAAAGGCGGTTGGACACACAACCCCTCCATGGGCAGACAGCCGGGTGCCCCGGCCACCAGCGGGCACTCCCAGTGCAGCCGACAGTGCAGGCTCTGGACATGCCTGAGGAGGGTGAGGAAGTGGGGCAGGTTTTGTGGGGGGACGGGAAGGCACCGAAAAGACACATGTACCCTGAGCCCCGTTCCGCCCCTAGTCATCGAGACCCTCCTGTGCTACTTGGAGCTGCACCCACAGCACTGGCTGGAACTGCTGGCACCCACTTATGCCTATTGCCACCTCCAGTGCCCTGGGGGCCCCACCCAGCTCCACGCCATAGCCAGCAGGTGAGCACAAGGCCTATCCCAGTGTCAAGTCAGGGACAGAAGACCTGGGCCACCAATCACTCCTTCCTTCCTTCTGGCATAGGTGTCCTCCCCTGGCTGCATTCTTGGCTCAGCAGCCACCTGAGAATACAGGTGAGGGAAGCAGCTCTGTGGAGTTCAACATGGTCGAGCTGGTGGACTCAATGGGCTGGGAGCTGGCCCCGGTGCAGAAGGTCCTCCGCCAGCTGCAGTGGGACCCAGAGCCCAGGACAGGTGTGCCCCACTCCTGGCCCCGCATGCCACCCACCCACCAATCTGCCCGTCAAGCTGCCCGTCTGACACACGTTCTGGCAGGTGTGCCTCGGGACACAGGCGTGCTGGTGGAATTTCATGAGTTGGCCTTCCACCTGCACAGCCCTGGGGACCTGACAGCCCAGGAGAAGGACCAGATCTGTGACTTCTTACATAGCCGGGTGCAGGCGAGAGAGCAGGAGGCCCTGGCCTGCCTGCGCCGCATGTTCCAGGCCTTTCACAGGTACGGGAGAGGGTGGCCAGCCCCACCCAACCCCCGAGTGCAGCGCTGATGAGCTACTCCCACCCCAGCGTAGCCTTCCCCAGCTGCGGGCCTTGCCTGGAGCAGCCAGACGAGGGCCGAAGCACCAGGCTCAAGGCCCTGCTCAGCCACTACTTTGAGGAAGAGGACCCAAGGGGTGAGGAGGAAGCACAAGGCCCAGAGCCTGGACAGGCCAAGGTAAGTGCTGGGCCTCCCTGAGCCGGGGGGCAAAGTCAGGCAGCCACAGGCACGTGCACAGGCCAGCCCCCTGCTGCCCCGGGGCCTGTGGAGCAAGTCACCCTGCAAGGTCACCTTGGCCTGATGTGCGCTCCCCTCACCCCACCCCACCCCGCAGCTCCAGGACTGGGAGGACCAGGTCCGCAGGGACGTCCGCCACTTCCTGTCCGTGTGGCCAGAACAGCAGTTCTCAGGCAGGGCTGTGGCCCGCATCTTCCATGGCATCGGTGAGGGCCTGGGAGGCTCAGGCTCCGCCCGGGCGAGGCTAGACCCGGAGCACAGTCCTCAGGGCCATGTCTCCCCTCCCACCCCAGGAAGCCCCTGCTTTCCAGCCCAGGTGTACGGGCGAGACCGGCGCTTTTGGAGGAAGTACCTGCACCTGAACTTCCACTCCCTGATGCACCTGGCCACAGAGGAGATCCTGCTGTGGGGCCGATGACCACCTTGCCTCAGGCAGGCGCTGTTCCTCCAGGTCAGATGGTGTAAACAGGGATGTGTCACAGCGTGGAGAGCGGCAGGTGCAAGGCAAAGGCCACAGTGGCCAGGACGGCGACTGACCCCGAGGTCCACTGCCGGGGACGTGGGCAAAAGCAGTCCCCGAAACGCAGAATAAAAGATGCTTAAGTTGTTTCTAATGACCCTCCTTTCAAGTGGGGTGGTGCCAGTCTCAGGACAACCTTGCGTACCATGCCCTCCAGACAGACGCTAGTAGACCACAGGCACACTTGGCTTTGTTTTATTAAAGATTTTATTATTTTTAGAGGGGAAGGGGGAGAGACACATCCACATGTGGTTGCCTTTCACCTGCCTCCAGCTACGGACCTGGCTGGAGACCTGGTTTGCAACCTGGTCATGTGCCCTGGCTGGGTATCGAACCAGCGACCTTTGGGTTCGATCCACTGAGCCACCAGCTGGGGCCCACGCTTGGCTTTGTTGACCAGTCTAGCCACGCAGCTCAGGCCAGGATCCTGGGTGCCAGGCCCAGGTACAGAATGGGCACGGCTGAGAGCGCGAGGAAGAGTGAGAAGCAGAGGTGCAGCCCCAGGCTGTCAGCCAGGGCTCCGGCCAGTGTGCCCAACAGCAGCTTCCCCAGCAGCTCCAGTGTGGCCAGGAGGCTGTAGTGTGTGGCCTGCGGGGGTGGGGGACCCATTAGGACTTGCTCGGACCACAGCCCTGATCCTCCTGGTGCCCTGGCCGTGCCCCTCACCTGCAGGGCACTTGGCGCCAGCTGGCTACAGCGCATCATCAGGGTGAAGGTGGCAGTGGTGACCAGGCCCCCCAGGAAGTGCTGCAGACACAGGCTCAGCACAGCTGCCCCTGGGAGGACCAAGGTCAGCCGGGCCCAGGATGCACCTAGTTTGCCCCCAGCCCCTAGGGCCAGACCCTCACCTCTCAGGACTGTGCCAGGGCCCAGCCTGGCCCCCGGGGTGTCGAGGTAGAAGAGCACAGTGGTCTGGCAGGCCAGGCTCCCAAGGCGGCACTGGAGCACTGACCTCAGAACGGGCCGCAGCTTCCTGTGGCGGTGAGATGGGGCAGGTCAGGGGTGTGGGGCCGATGAGGGGGTGAGGGGTCCAGGCTGGGGAGGGCTCACCCTGGTCTGGCCAGCAGGGCCCCGCCCAAGGACGATCCGGCGATGGAGCAGCCTAGGGCACCCACGCCGCTCCACAGCCCCACCTCCGCGGCGGAAAGGCCTCGGTCCAACAAGAAGAGTGGGAACAAGCTGCTAGCGCCCTGCTCACCTGTGGGGAGAACGTAAGCAGGTGTACACCCACCTCCCTTTTCCACCCGCGGCCTCAGCGCTGCTCCCCAGTCTGCGGTGCTGGGGCAGGAAGCCGGCAGCCAAGCCCAGGCCAGCAGGACGACGGCTCAGGACAGCGCTGCGGCCAGAGCTGGAGGACAAGCGGCAAGGCCCAGCTGCAGAACTGGGCTTGGCTCCAGCCCACAGGGCGTACCCCAACGAGGGCCGCCCCACGAGGGGGCTCCAGGATTCCTGGGGACCCACCTGGAAAACGCCGGGTCCCCGCCGCTGCTGTTGCCCGACTCCACCCCTCACTCACCCAGCTTGTAAGTGAGCACGAAGCCCGCGGTCCACACGGTCCCAGGCACAGCCAGCAAGTCCCGCAGAAGCGGCCGCGTGCGGGCGGGTTTTCCTGCGGGCTTGGGCGCGGGTAGCCGGCGCAGGGCCGGCGCCGCCCACGCCCCCGCGGCAGCCAGCCAGTAGGTGGCGGCCAAGAGCAGGAGCAGCCGCCGCCAGGACAGCGCGGGCACCAGGGCCAGCAGCCCGCCCCCTGCCAGCGCCGACCCCAGCTTGTACGCGACCACCTGCACCGTGTTGCCGGGCCCCAGCTCCGCCGGCTCCAGGAGCTGCACCGCCGCGGCGTCCAGGGCCACGTCCTGCACAGCTGCGCCCAGGTTCAGCAGCAGAAGCAGCCACGCCGCCCAGAGGGGCAGCTCGGCAGGGCCGGCGCCGGCAGGGGAAAGGGCGGCCAGCAGCCCGCACACCGAGCCCAGGGCGGCCGTGCTGAGCGCCAGCCAGGCCCGGGGGGAGCCCCGCGCGCCCACCAGCGGCGCCCACACCAGCTTGAGCAGCCAGGGCGCGTACAGCACCTTGGCCAGCCCCACGCGCGTCAGCGAGGCGCCACCTGCTCGCAGCAGCACGGGCAGCAGGCCGGACTGCAGCCCGTGGGGCAGGCCCTGCACCAGGTAGAGGCCGGCCAGCGGCAGCAGCTTCCCGGGCATGGCCCCGAGGGCCGCAGGGGTGGCGGGCGGGCCTGGGGCGGAACGGGGCAGGGCGGTTCCTCGGGTGGCCTGGCCGGCTCAAGGGCCACGCGACCGCATGGCCTTTGGACCGGACCGGGGTCAGGCCGGCTGGCGACCGGACAGCCCAGAGCTGCTCCCGTCCCGGCCGGGGCTCGACGGCCGCGCGCCATAGAGCTCCGGGGCGGGCTAGAGCGCCGGGCCTGCTCTGGCGCCCCCGGTGGCCGCCGTGGGAGCTGCGCGAGGGCGCAGCTGGGTGGCCCCGGGCTGTGTCACACTCGCGCCGTGTCACACTCGCGCCGCACCTTCAACGCAACACGAGCGGAGGGAGGCCCGACCGCCCCGCCCCGCCCCGCCCGCCGGCTGCCGCAGGTGGCAGTGAGGAGGGCAACCCAGACTCGCCCTCCGAGCCCCCGCGGGTGGCCTCCCCCTGACGGCCGCCCGGCCCGGCCGAAATCGGGAGACGGGAGGCGCCTGGCAGCCAGACTCGCACAGCTTTATTTTACGGGGGGCCTGCGGAGAGGCCGGGCGGCAGCGAGACCCCCAGAGCCTCAGGCGTACTGCCGGGTGAAGTCGGCGTGGAACTGGCGCAGCTTCTCCAGCAGGGGGCGCAGCTTCTCCATGGGGGGCAGGATGGTCATCCTGAAACGGGGGGAAGGTCAGCGGCCCGCCGGGGGTGTCGGGCCGCCGGCAGGGGCTGCGCCGCGTCTCACCGGAAGTGGTAGGTGCCTTCCCGCTGCCCGAAGCCGCTGCCCGGCACCACGCAGATGCCCGTCTCCTCCAGCAGGCTCATGCAGAAGAACATGTCGGGGGCCAAGCCCAGCTCCTGCAGCGCGGGCGGGGCGGTCAGACGGCAGGACGGCGCCCAGACTCCACCCCCGCCCCGCGACCGGCCTCGGGACGCACCTGAGCGCGAGCCACGGCGCGTGGGGGCAGCTGGATGCGCGGGAAGGAGTACATGGCGCCCTGCACCGGGTTGCAGCGGATACCGGGAGCCTCGTTGAAGACCTGCTCCGTGACCTTGGCCTTGGCCGCCAGCTCGGCCAGCACCGCCCGCCTCTCCTGCGGAGGCGGGGCCGTCAGGCGGGGAGCGGTGCCCCGCAGCCCAGCGCGCTCGCGCCCCAGGCCCCCTCCACGGCTCCCTCCTGCTCACTGCCTGGAATTGCGAGAAGGAGGGGTCCGAGGGTGCGGGTGGGCTGACCACCATGTCGAGCAGGACCTGGCCCGGCAGGGGCGGGCAGAGCCGCACGCTCATCAGTTTCTGCATCTGCTGCTGCACCGAGGGGTCCATGTTCACCACCTCCACGTAGCCGCCACGGAACCCGCACCTGGGGGCAAGGGCGGGTGTCGGGGCAGGGCTGGAAGGGGCGGCCGGCCAGGGGCAGAGACCCGCCCCCACGGGCCCGCACGCACTCGCCCATGTAGCCCTTGGAGACGGAGTGGAAGGAGGCGAGCTCCTGCTGCGTCGAGTACGGAGGCCCCATCTCCATAAGCACCTTCTTGAAAGAGTGGAACTGAGAACCCTCAGCGTACACGTTGTCCTGGTACACCTGGGCGAGGACGGGCGTCACGGGGCGTCCGCCGCGGCCCTTCCGCCCCCGCCACGTCCCCGCCACGTCCCTGCCCGCACCTCGTCGGCCATGAGGAACAGCCGCTCCTCGAAGGCGAAGCGGATCACGGCCTCGATGCTCTCGCGGGTCTGCACCTGCCCTGGGGCGCGGGGGCGGGGGAGATGCAGCAGGTCCACCGTCAGCGGGGCCCTGGCTCCCAGGGGCCGTGGGGCGGGAGGCGGGGCTGGGGGGCGAGGGCGCACCGGTGGGGTTGCCGGGGTTGATGATGCAGAGCGCACGGGGGCGGCACCGGTCGCGCGCCTGCCGCAGGGCCCGCCGCAGCTCCGCCACGTCCAGCGCCCAGGCGTGGTCCTCGTCCAGGTAGTAGTCCACCTGCACCGCGTCCAGCTCGGCCAGCGCGGCCGAGTACAGCGGGTACTGCGGGATGGGGATGAGCACGCCGGTGCGCGTGCGGCCCTCGCCGGACACCAGCAACTTCAGCACTGTCTGCGGGAGCGGTGCGGAGGCATTGGCGGGGCCGGGGCGCGCGCCCGTGTTCCCACCCCAACCCATGCCACCCTGCCAAGAGGAGCCACGAAGACTGCCTGCCCTGCCCCCTGCCTACCACGATGGCGTCGCTGGCCCCCGTGGACAGGAAGATGTTGCTGGGGTCCGCGGACACGCCTCCGTCGCGCTGCTGGATGTACCGCGCCACGTCCTCGCGGATCCGCTGGACGCCCGAGCTGACGCTGTAGGCCCCTGAGCCAGGTGCGGGGCAGGACGCGAGAGGATCCCCAGGATCCTGAGAAGATCCTCCCCTTCCAGTGGGCGGGACAACCCTCCCGGGACGGCCTCCCTGCAGCTCCCGCCCCTCCTTGGCTGGCACCGGAGTTACCTAGGCTGTGGCCCCCGCAGGCCTGCAAGATGCTCTCCGCCCTTCTCTTGGCGTCTTCGGGGAAGTCGGGGCTGTGCAGGAGATCAGGGTGGATGCAGAGGGCCAGGACCTGGGAAGAGCAAGTGCTGAGAGGACCTGGGCGGCGGGAGGTGGGGGTGGGGGGGGGTCACCAGGGCAGCGCCAACCTCACCTGGCGCAGGAAGGTGATAGGCTTCTGTCCCATGGCATGTGCGTCCCCGATGTTGGCCCGGATGACCTCGGTGAACGGCTTCTTCACACCCTGGGAGGATTGCGGCAGGGACTTTGCGGTCGGACCTGATCACTCCGGAAAGCCCTCGCCCCTCCTTACCCGCCCGAGGCCAGAGGGCAGAGGTGGGGTCCAAGGCGAACCTGGCGCAGCTCCTGCTCCAGCTCCAGGGCACGCAGCACGATGGGGCCTCGCACGGCGTACTCCACCCTCTTCACGCAGGGGTTCATGGTGTCCAGCGTCAGCACCTTTTCCTTCATCCCGTTCATGTCAGCCTGGCTGTGGTCACCTGTCCCCAAGGCCACGACTCGGCTCAGACCAGGTGGGAAGGAGGCCCAGGAGGCAGCAGGATCCAGAACTCGGGAGGAGGGAAACTGAGTCCTCTCAGCAGGCCAGGGCCAGTAAGGCGGAGCCTGGGCAAGGGGCTCGGGGAAGAGGGCACCCTCTCCACTGCAGCCTGCTGGCCCCGCTGAAAGGGACTGGGAAGGCTGAGGGAGGAGCTGGGGCCATGGGGCGCTGCCCCACCCATCTGGGCACCGCTCTGCCCCAGGGAGCCTGAGGGAGTGGGCGAGGAGGTGGGCGGGGCTTGGGCCCAGGCCCAGTGCCCTGTCCCCATGACAGGGAAGCAGGAGACCCACACGGGGGTTAGGGACAGACGGTTCAGAAAGTTCTGAGGAACTGGGCCTGGGGGAGGGGAAGTGGGTTGAGTGCCCCAAGGGCGTTGGAAGAACGGGGCAGAGCTGAACCCCGCGGGAGAATGGAGATTTACCCCCGTAGGGTTCCCAGGAGGCCTTGCCCTTTCCAGGCCCCCATCTTTGCTTGGTCAGCAGGCCTGTCCCCAGGGTAACTGAGCCAGGTCTCAGGAATCCGGGGGTGTCAGGGGAGGGGAGTGAGGTGCTCAGACAGGGGTTCCATCTGGCCCCTCCTGCGCTGGTGGCATGCCCAGCGGTGCAAGAGCCCTGTGGTGAGACCGTGGTCAAGGTCAGCACTGGGCGGCCGGCAGACTCTGGGCTGGGCTGTTGGAGAAGGGGCCCTGGGACACCTGCCGCCCTGAGGGTGGGCAGGGAGTGCCCTTTCACCCATCAGCCAGGGCTGCCCTGGGGCCACCACACAGGCAGGGTGACCTCAGCCTGCGTCCCAGCCGCTGCTGATTGGTGGAGCCTGGGAAGTGAGCAGTGATAGGCCCCGGGAGCCCCACCTCCGGGCCCTGCCCAGGGATGGCTGCCCCAGCTAGGCACCGAGGCTGCGCTGAGGGTCATGGAGCCTGCCCTCCAGAGCACGGCTGCGGGCAGCCAGCCGGCGGGACAGCAGCCTTGGCTCCTGGAGGACACAGGGAGCCCGGGCGCTGGCTGAGCTCTCACCTTGCACCCTTCTGCTCCACTGCCACTTCAGCCTCGCTGCTCGCAGGCCTCTCCCTTGGCCCCCGGGCGGGACTGTGGGTTACCCTGGGCCCAGCCCCAGGCGGAGCCAGCCCCGCCCTCCCCCTGGCAGCAGGGGCCAAGTGGCAGCCTCGTGGCAGGTTGACCTGGGGCAGCTGCACTGGCCCCCACACTAAATTTAACTGGCGACCTAGCCCTCCCCCAGTGGACGCCCCTCCCACCACCAGTGCTCAGCAAGGGCTGGTCCTGTGACACTGCCCAGTGGGGAGGGGACGGTGACCTGACCCCATGCCATCCAGTGCTGGTGGCCATGCAAAGCTGCCCTCCACAGATAAGCTGGCAGTGTCCTCAGCCTTCCCACATGAGGCCCCTAAGGGGCCCCTGTCACCCCAACACGTGGTACCCGCCTAACTCAGAGCCCGAGTGGCTAACTGCCGGCCTCCAGAAACGCTGGCGGCTGGGCCCCAGGGTCAGGCCACATGCCAGGAGTGGGGGGACCTGTCCCCCACCCCAGGTTTCCGACAAGCCTTCTCCATCAGGCTCCGCCCCCACACCCCCCCAAACAGGGATCTTGGCTCCTCCGGCCTGCAGCCCTGGCCCCGGGGAGGGTCCTTCCCAAGCTCCCTCTGCCCTCAGGAAAGCAGAGTTTCAGCACAGCTGCAGCGATGGCCAGGCTCCCGGCCCAGCAGCCGCGGGCCTCACCCCCACGCAGGGGTTGGGCACCCGCCGCCAGCCCCGGCATGCACCCACAGGCCCCACAGGTGCTCGCAGGGCCGGCGCACCCAGGACCAGCAACGCAGCCGGTCCCGTCATGCGGAAGGTGGCCCAGCTGAGACACGACACGGCAGGTGGCAGGAAGGCTTTTATCAGGAGTCACAGAGGGAAACGAGGTCTCTGGAGCAAGGTGCCCCCTAGATACGGCTTCTGCCGCAGCCTGATCTTGAGTGAGCGTCAGCCCTCACATGAGCAGGCAGCACGGCCTCTTCTCCACGGAGGCCTCTTCCAAGGGGGCTGTGAGCCTGAGCAGGGGCGGGTCTCCACCAGCCCCGGGGCTGCCCTGGGGGCGTGGGGGGCGCGGCTCCACCTCCGCAGGCAGACCAGACCCAGGGGCTGTGGGCCCATCAGGCTCCGGGCGCTGCAGCTTAGCGGCCGCCCGCTGGCGCTTGAGCTCCGCCAGGGTGTGGTGGGCCCGGGCCCGGCCCAGGGTGTCGGGGGCCGTGCTCTCCGGGGGGTTCAGCTGGTAGAAGACGCTCCGGTCTAGCCGCTTGGAGTACAGGTGCCGGCCGGAGGGGCCCCCCACTCGGCCGTTGTGTGGCCTGGACACCTCAGAGTCCTCCTGTGAGAGCAGCGTGGGCCCCAGAGGCCATGAGGCCGGGCCCGGCCCAGCCTGGGCCGCCCCACCGCATGCAGGTCAGGAGGCAGCCCTGCGTGTGGGTCGGGGTGGGGTCACTGATCCCACGGCCTCCGGGGTCAAGGCCTGCCCCACCGCGAGGGCTCACCTCCGGGGGCAACGGCCTGAGCTCCGTGTCTGTCTGGCCATCCTCATCCTCCTCGGGAGGGTCTGGGCTGGTGGGAGGCGCCTGCTGCCACACGATGGCCTCCTGGGCGTGCTCCCTGCGGTACAGGCTGGTGCGCTGGGTCAGGCTCACCCGCCTCACCACCTTCCTGGGGGAAGGCAGGGTGAGGTGGGGGAGGATGCCACCCTCCGTGGACTCTGCCCCAGGCTCCAGCTGGCACAGGGGCCGGCCAGCTGACGCCAGCAGGGGCAAAGACCCGAGTGCTGCCTTGGGGCGGGGCGGGGGCGGCCCGGGAGGGGCGGCGCTCACCCCCGGCTGCCTGCGCTGGAGGTGCGGCGGCGCGGCAGGGAGCGAGGGTGACCCTGGGCACGCAGGAGGGCGTCATGCTTGTGCTTCAGCTCCAGCAGCTTGGCCCGAACCTCCTCGTCCCCACACACGTCTGCAGGGGAGAGGGGGAGGCTCAGGCATGCCCTCCTGCCCGGACAGGAGGAGGCGGCCCCCACCCGCTCACCGAGAGGTGTCTCTTCCATCAGGGACTTCCCGTTGAGGTCTGCGCCATGTGCCACCAGCAGCTCCACCAGGTGCACCTGTGGGCGAGCCAGCCCAGGCTGCCGACGGCTCCGGAGCTGCAGGCCCAGCCACCCCCTGCTCCCGCGCCCCCTCACCTGGCCCCAGTAGGCAGCAGCGTGCAGCGGCTCCCAGCCATCGTGGTCCTTGGCGCTCAGGTTGGCCCGGTGCTCCAGCAGCAGAGCAGCAGCCTCACTGAACCCGTGGGCAGCGGCGACGTGTAGCTGCGGGCAGACCACCCAACCCTGAGTCCCAGCCCACGTCCCTCCAGCAACCTCCTCGCCTGCGAGCCCAGCCACATCCTCACCAGCGTGGCCCCGTGGTCCCCAGGGGCATCCAGGTCAGCCCCCGTCCGCAGCAGGCTCTGGATGTCCTCCAGCATGTGCAGCTCTGGCAGGGCCCGGGCCGCCTCGATGCTGTGCTGGGTGGTGCCTGCAGGGCAACAGGCTCAGGGCTGGCACCCAGCTCCGCCTGGCGGCAGGGGCGGGCCTCACTCACCACGGTCCGCCATGGCCGTCTCCAGGAAGTCCAGCGTCTGCTCATCCTCACACAGGTCATAGGGCATGTTCCCATCAGCGTTGACTGCCAAGAGGTCGGCACCGCTGCAGGGAAGATGAACGGGGTGTGGCCACAGGACCCTCTGACTCCCCCCAGGGAGGTCCCCGGTCCCCAGACGCTGATGGCAGGGGCTGCCCTTGGGCCCGTCTGGCTGCCCCTCGGTCTTGGATCCTGTTCTCAGGCAGCTAGATGCCCTGTGTCTCCAGGTGACTGGCATCCATCAGCCCCCATGAACATGCACGGTGGGCCCACCTGCCAGGAGGGGGTGTCAGGGAGGACAGCCCCCCGGAGCTCGGGGCCCCCCCTCCCGGCTCCCATGCACGTGCACCGCCAGCGCCTGGGCCGATCCACACGTGCTCTGAGCACCTAACCATCTATCCTTCTGGAGGGGTCAGGATTGAGGGGCCACGCTGGGGGCTCCTGGATCCCGGTGACACCAATGACAATCCCTTTCACTTGGTTGTTAAAGGCCCCACCTGCGGCCCCGCCCTCCTTGCCAAATCCACCCTCATCACTGACCAGAATCTTTCTCTGTACAGACCCTGGCGAAGGCCAGGATGCCAGGAGGCCGAAGCTGGAAGTCAAGACCTACCCTGAAGGAGTCTCCAAATTCATAACAGGGCCTGGCAGGACACACCCAGGTGAACAGCCTGCCCTGTCCTGCGTGTGTGTGGCCCCTGCCCGCCAGGACGCAGGCAGAGAGCAGGTGGGAATGGGAGCAGCAGCAGCAAAGGCACCCTCCCTGCGGACAGACGCCTGGGCCACGTCTCGGGACAAACCGCCTGCCCTGCTCTGCCCTCACACAGGTGCCCACTCTGGCCACCCTTGCTCCTACCAGGCCCTACCGGGCAATGAGCAGCTCCACCAGGTGCAGGTGGCCACAGGTGGCCGCAGCATGCAGGGGCGTCCAGCACTCACTGTCACGGGCGTTGACCGTGGCCCCGGCCTCAAGGAGCTGCTGCACCATCTCCCGGAAGTCATCGATGCAGCTCTGTGAACCAGCACTGTGAGCACCAGGCTGGCCAGCGGCCTCCCCTCCGGCCCCGCCCCCAGCGCTGACCTGATGCAGGGCTGTCAGACCGTCCTCATTGGCCAGGTCAGGGCTGACCCCGCTCTCAAGGAGCTGGTGGACTGTAAGAAGGGGGAGGCAGGCTCAGGGTGCAGGGACAGAGGTCCTGGCAGGGCCCCTACTGGCGGGGACCGGGGCTGACTGCCGAGTGGCAGCCGGGGAGGAGGAGGACGAGGGACACGCTGCTGCAGGGGGCAGGAGACCCTCACAGGGCGGTGCTCCGCCTGCAGCCCCCGCAGGGCCCCTTCCCGAGTCCTGGCCCGCCAACCTCCAGCTCCCACAGGCCCCTTCTTGGGTGCGAGCAGTCCCACCTGGCTCCACTGTCCCTCTGGCCTGGGTGCCGGCACCCACCCCCCACAACCCCTCACCTGTCCCCTGTCTCCCCAAGCCTTCCCCCCGTAGACCACTCCACCCCCACCCCCTCCTTTCTCTGGCACCTGCAGGCCCCTCCCGTCCTGCAGGCACCCTGCCCTGCTGAGGGCCGGAGTGGGGACAGAGGTGCCCAGGCTGCCCCTCCAAGGTCTCCCCAGAAGCAGAGCCGGTCCTGCCCTCATTCCTCTTCGGAGCCCCCTCGGGCCCCGGCTCTCCCCTCGGTGGTCGCAGGGACGCACCCTCTCTCCGCAAGTCCCTGGGGCACACCCACCGCACCCTGTCCACTTGCCCTGCCTGGGGCCTTCTGCACCCCAGCCTCTGCGGCAGAGGCCCCCACCCTGGTGGGGGATGAGGAGAACCCACAGAAGCCTCTGGGGGCAGAGGGGCTCTGACCGCGTGGGGCATAGGGAGGAAGAGGGGAGCCAGCCCAGCTAAGGCCAGAGTGGCCTGTTTTGTTTTTGCTTGTTTGCCAGGGCGGTTCGGATAGAGGGAAAGACGTGCAGGGGCCACTTGCACGGAGAGGACTCTGCTGACCACTGTCCAAAGGGCAGGGGTAGCGGGCAGCCCACCACAGCCAAGCCACCGGCAGGTCAGGCTCCGGGAAGCACGCCCCCTCCCCACATACACGCAGCAGGGCCAGACCTGGAGCCCCCACAAAGCACAGCTGTGTCCTTGGCAGGTCTCACGAGGACGGCACCCGGCTGACAAGGACAAGGCTACGGCCATGTGCTACCCTGGGTCAGCCCCACTCACCTTCTTCCAGGTCATTTCGGGCAGCGGCCTCCAGAAGGGTGATGCTGGGCGGGAAGAGGACCCGCTTCTGTGTCCGGCTGCCGGCCGCCTCCTTCCGCAGCCGCTCCCTGTGGCCCTTTCTGCCCTGGGCCTCCTTTTCGGCCTGGGCCCACATCTTCACCTGCTGGGCGCGGCGCTTCTGGGCATGCTTCAGCCGCTCCTGCGTGCTCATCCTGACCACCATGGGCATCTCCGCCAGCAGTTCCAGGTGCTCGGCCATGGTGGGGGCTGCCTGCCAGGGGGGCTGCTCGGGGCACCGGGCAGGGGAACGAGGGGGCCAGGCCGGGCCTGAGGGGTGGGGCGGCTGGCTGGATGGGTACCCTGGGGGGCATCCCCTCAAGGCTTGCAGCCTTCTGCCCCTGGCAAGGCTGGGTCAGGAGGTTCCGCTCCGTGACCAGGCCCAGGGCCAGGCAGCCCAAGGGGCACAGACTCCGGCAGCAAGGGCAGTGAGAGGGCGCGGACAGCCACCTCTCGGGAGCCCTGGCAGCCTGGCCGCTCAAGGGCAGGGCCTCCCTCCCTCCTTCTGGGGTCAGGGTGCACAGCCTGTGGGAAGAAGCGGGGCCTGTCCGCCTCAGTCCAGGGTCTGCAGCTAATCACCCCGATAACAAGTAGCAGGTTCCTGGCACCTCGCCGAAGGGGAAGGGAGGGCAGGGCAATGGGCAGAGAGGCCCCTGGAGTCCTAGAAACCCCTTTTCAGGCCCTGGAGCCTGGGTGGGGACGGGGAGCAGCCATGGGCTGGCCTTCTCTGTCCTCTGCCTTCTCCCGTCTGTCTCCCAGGGTCAGTGCATAGGCGCCAACGAGGAGGCGTGGCAGGAGGGCGGGCTGGGCGGCCCCAGGGAGACCAGGGCAGGGTGTGTGCTTGGCCTTCTGGGGTCCCAGACCTTATGCCCAGGGGTGGGGCTCCGAGCAGCCAGGGCACCAAGCGCACAGCAGCTTGGCAGCTGTCTTCAGGGGAGCGCCACCTTTGCAGGAGTCCTGGGGGGGTGACCAGGTCGAAGACGGCAGGCGGCCCCACGGCCCTGAGGAGGAAGAGGAAGTGCTCAGAGGCTCTGGGTGCGGCTGGCTGGGCTCCCAGTGGCCAGCAGGTGAGAGCCAGGCCCTGCCCGGTGGGTGTGAGGCCCCCTCCCCGGCGCCCGCAGCAGGCCCAGCTAGCAAACAGTGCTGGCAGGGTGGGGGGCTCCCGCGGCCCTGTTCTGACTCACACCGAGTTTCGGGAAAGGGCTGTGCAGGGAGGCGGCGGCTGCCCTCCAGGACCAGGCACCTGCTTCAGGAAGCTGTCCCCTGCAGTCCCCCAGGCTCCAGGTCTGGCTGTGCTCCCCACACCACCTGGCCAACCTGCCCCAGGCTGGGCCAGGCACAGCTGCCTCCTGCTTGGGCCTCTAGGAGCTGCCCCAAGGGCAGGCCTGCCTCCAGCACCTGAGGACGAGGGCCGCAGCCCACTCTGACCAGCAAGAGCCCAGCTCCTCACTGCCCAGCACCCGGGCCCCCTCCCCCCCGGGTCCCTAGCCCAGTCCAGCAAGTGCCCTGGCCAGTGGATGGCCAGCCATTCTGGGCTGCTGGGTGGCCTGCAGGATTTGAGGTCTATTGCATCAAGACGGGCAGGAGCGTGGTTTGGGCACAGCCGCGTACTGCTCTGCCCAGGACCCTAGGTGTGGCCACTGCCGTGGGCACAGAGGCGCCTCGGGAGGCCCTGGCTGCCTCCCGTCCAGAAGGCCCTCACCCAAAGCCCACCGGGAGTCCCCATCCTCCCTCGGCCACTCAGCGAGTGCCCACTCCTCTCGGGAAAGGCACGGTCCGTCCACTGCAGGACCTTCTATGCCGTCAACTTTGCCCGAACTCTGGCCGATACAAGCTGGGCCTTGGTGGCTTGAGAATGAGACCAGCAGGGCCCAGGAAGGCGCCTTCCAGGAAGAGCCGCTACAAGACCAGCGCAGGTGAGCTACCCAGACCCCTCCTGCACCTCCACATCCTGCCTTTCCTTGTCCTTGGAGACACAGCCTCCCCACGGAGAATAAGGCTGGGGGCCGGTCCTGCAGGTACCCTGCAGCTCCCAAGACCAGCCCGGGGGCACAGCAGAACCCTCACTGCCTGCAAGGATCGTCTTCCCTGCTGGCCACTCCCAGCTGCCTCGTGCCCGACGTCCACACACAAACAGCTTCAAGGTGGGACCTGCACCTCTACTGTCAGTCTCTGGGCCAGAAGCTGGCCCACACAGCCCAGCCCAAGGGACCAGGAGCAAGGGCAGGACATGCGCCCCTGCCTCACCTGCAGCCCTGAGCCACGGCAGGGGACAGGACCTTGGGAGAACGTCCCCCGCAACACGGATGAGCAGGGCGTAGGGACCAGTCTCAGCTCTCCGAGGTGTGAGGCCAACATAAGAGCCACTGTATGATCTTATTATGTTTAACAAAACTTAAGAGATGTCATCATTTTTACAAGAAAAGGGATTCTGATACCAAGTCCTACAGAAAACCTAAAATAGCAACTAGCTTTTCACACTGAACACACGCTGTCTGGTTTTCATTTGAGGCCATCTGTGCCACGTCCTCACCGAGCAGATTCTGGGCAGCCTCCTGCCCCTGCTCCAACCCTTGGCTGCGGGGGGGGGGGGGGGAAGGGCCAACCCCCAGCACCAGGCCCTCTGCCCTTGACTCGGGTGGGCCCACTCCACGGAAGCCACAGGTCTGCTCAGCCCTGTTGGCCACACTCCTGGCTAGAAGCTGCCTGAGGGAAGCCTCCACATGACTTGGGCAGCTGGACTACATCCTTCAAGGAAAGGAGGCGCCATAGGTGACCCCAGGACTGCACTGCAGTGGCCACCCCACCCCAGGGCCGTCTCGCTCCATTGTGCCCTGTGCCTGGTCCCCCAGTGAGAGCCCCCTGAACCCCACCTGCTGCCCCGCCCCGAGCCATACTCTGCCCCCTCCACGAGTCGCAGTCCAGGAGCTGACACGGGGCTGGAAGACGGGCCCTCCACAGAGCCAGGAGGCTCCGTGGGGTCCCACCAAACGACCACCACACACCCCCAGGCTGGCAGGGGCTCAGCAGGGCAGCTCCTCAGGGAGTGGCCTGGGCCTCAGGCCCCACCCAGGAAGCATCTCAGTAGGACCCCCTTTGGCAGGTTCTTCATTATCCCAACTGTCCACATGGGGAAACTGAGGCTATGCCTAAACGCAGTCCCCTGGTGACCAGCACACGACGTTACCTCTCATGCCCACTTCATTGCAGCTGCCAGAGGCTATGGCCTGGGCGGCAGGGTTGGGGCCTGTCCCCCACGCTGAGGGCCTCACGGGGTGGCGGCTGCTTGAGGGAGTGGGTTTCCGCACCCGCAACCAGAGGGCTGGCTGCACCTCTGGCCTTATCTGCAGAAGCTACACGGACGCTCCGCAGACGCCCACCTCTGGGAAGAGTGAGCAGCTATCACGCCGCAGAGCCGGGCACCTCACAGCCCCGCGAGGAGACGTCCCTTCACCGGGGCCCGACGCAGCCCTGACCCTGCGCGGGGTAAGGTGGTATCACCGGCTGCGCAGGAGCAGAGGGCGCCCACAGCAGCAGGGCCTCCAGGGGACCCCAGAGCGTCACGGGGCGCCAGCCCCAGCCCCTAGAGGCTCCTGCCCCAGCTCTCTTGCCAGGTGCCCAGCTTGGAAGACGGCCCTCCCTGTGCCCCAGGACTGTCCCCGCCAAACACGTCCACCCTGCAGGTACCAGTGCCCCCGACAGCTTTCCAGGCAGGTAAAGGACAGACACCGAGGGCCCCGTGTGTCCTGGCCTGTCCCTTCCACTCAGGGGCGAGCGAACTGAGGGCTACTCCGTCTCGTTAGCCTAGAGGGCACCAAGAAGGGGGCCTTCGACTGCATGTGTGAGGGGTCGCTGAGGAGCAGCCGGAGTGCCCTGTGGCTCCTGCAACCCCAGAGGAGCCGGGGGCAGGGAGACCTTGAGATGCGGCACAAAGAGGTGGCCGGGCCCCCAGGGCAGGAGGGTGGGACATGCTCCTGCCACCAGACCCGGCTTCGTGCTGCAACCCCTCACCAAGCTCTGTGGGCTCCGCTCTGGGGCAGGAGGGAACAAGGAGAGTCCCTGCTTCCAGGAGGTCCAGCCGGCAGGCAGAGGTTGCGGGAGGGCCCTACGGTGGGCCTGCAGGCCGTGAGGAGGAGGACGCAGCCTGGCGGAAGTCTGAGACGGGCTCCAGGTGAGCCTGAGAGCAGCAGTGAGGGGAGCTGACGGCACTTGGGGGCTGAGGACAGGCCGCAGGCAAGGGCACTGAGTCAGGCGGCTGGCTCTTCACACCGGCGTGGGAAGAGCAGATCTGGGGGTGCTGCCGTGGGCATCCTCACCATGCACAGGGCAGGCACCCCTCGGCACTCACCACCCCCCCAGGCCTGTTCTGGAATATTCTAGAAGCTAATCCCACAGCACTACCATCAGGCCCTTTGCTACAGCAGCGTTAGGACAAAAAGGGGTGGCACTGACCTCCCAGCCAATCCGAGGGGGCAGATGGAACAGGACGCTGGGCGGGAGAGGGTAACGGGAGCTCCCTGTGCACCGGCCCACAGAGGCCACTGAGAGATGGTATTTGCTCAGTGAAAAGAAAACGTATAAAGGCCCTGGCTGGTAGGACAGTGGATAAGGTGCTGGCCTGCGAACCCAAAGGCCGCAGGTTCAATTCCCCAGCCAGGGCACATAACCAGGTTGCAAACCAGGTCTCCAGTCAGGTCTGTGGCTGGAGGCAGGTGAAACGCAACCATACATTGACATTTCTCTCCTTCTCTGCCTCTCTCCCCTCTCCTCTTTCTAAAAATAATTAAATAAAATCTTTAAAAAAAAAAAAAAAAGAAAAGGTATAAAGATCCTTGTGAGCTATGCCACCTTTTATATAAAAAGGTGGCTCAGTGGATAAGGCACCGGCCTCCAAACCCAAAGGTCGCTGGTTTGATTCCCAGCCAGGGCACAGAACCAGGTTGCAAGCCAGGTCTCCAGCCAGGTCCGTGGCTGGAGGCAGGTGAAAGGCAACCACACGTGGATGTTTCTCTCCCTCTCTGCCTCTCTCCCTGCCCCCCTCTCTGAAAATAATAAATAAAATCCTTAAAAAAAAAAGAATAAAACAGGAAGAAAGAAGAGAGGGGACGGGGTGGTCACAGGAGCAGCAGGCAGGTTGGGGTGCGCTCAGCACCACTTCCCCTGTGGGACTTGTGGGACGCATGGCAGGGCCTTCGGAACGGCTTCCGGCACTGTTTTGGGAGGGCAGGTGCACGCACCTGTTGGGTATCAGGTCGGGCTGGGAGGGCGGGGCTACACAGGACACTCCGTCTTCTGTCCCTGGCCAAGGAGTTGGCCTCGGCCCAACAGGCCGTGGGAGCCAGAGGCTTTCAGACAAATGAGCGATGTGATCAGATCCGGGGTGGGGAGACCTCAGGAGACACTGGCACCTGCACAGACGTGGGCGGCTAAGGGCAGAGTGACACGGGCAGGGTGGGAGGGCTGTTGGGTGCAAGGCAAAGACCAACATGGCAGCCTGGGGAGGAAAGCAGGGCCCTGCGGAGTGGGGTGCAGTGCTGTCCAGAGCAAGGTGGGGCCCGGAGGCCAGGAGAGGCCGGCCAGAGGGACGGAGGCAAGGAGCCAGCACCCGGGACAAAGGGCAGGGCTCCCCTCCCCTCACAGGCACAGCCGAGAGGCACAAGGAAACCACAGGTGAGCGGGACACAAGCAAGGGACAGAGAGCTTTCTGAGCCTGACGTAAAGCCCGGAAACATGTTAAAATCCTGATCGATCCAATTCTATTAGATGTTCAAACTGTCTGCACTGTGAAACCAAACCAAACCTGCAGCACCTGCCCTCCAGGGAGCCCCCACTGTTCCTCCTGTTCCCCCCCCAGGCTTCTTTTCTTTGCCACATCTCCCCTCTGCTCCAAGGGCCCTTCTTTGGCTTCTGTAACTTGTTTTCTGAGCCCATTTCTTCTACCATTTACTTCTCCTCCCTCTGTGACCGCTTTTTCCTTAAGATTATTTATTTATTTTTAGAGACGGAAAAGGGGAGAGAGAAACAACAATGCGTGGTTGCCTCTCATGCTCCTGCAACTGGGGACCTGGCCTGCAACCCAGCCCTGTACCCTGACTGGCAACCCAACTGGCAACCCTTTGGTTCACGGGCCAGCACTCAATCCACTGAGCCACACCAGCCAGAGCTCTATGACTTTCTAAATAAACTTTCTCTTTTAGTTAATGAACAGATGGTTTGCTACAAGAGTTAACGTTTATGTAAAGCTGCTGGTCAGCAATGTGTTAAAAAAAGGCTGCAAACTCAGACACAGGTCATCAACTAGGCAGAAACATTCACAACCAACACGGCGACATGTCACAGGCCGTGGCCATGGCCTGCACACAGTGGGCAAGGAGCAAGGAACCTTCCGGGACAAAGGACACAGATCACATCGCAAACACCCAGACACGCACCTCCCCTGGAAGTTAGCACACACAAACTGGAAGTAGGACACACTTGTAGTGGGTTGGGTACCAGCCTGCCAGCCCAAGGGCCACTGGTTCGATTCCTGGCCAGGGCACATAACCAGGCTGCAAGCCAGGTCTCCAGCCAGGTCCGTAGCTGGAGGCAGGTGAAAGGCAACCATACATGGATGTCTCTCTCCCTCTCTGCCTCCTTCCCTTCCCTTCCCTTCTCTCTAAAAATAATAAATAAAATTTTAAAAAGAATAGAAGTAGGACATACTTGAAGCCACTCAGGTGCCTGGCTGGACCAGACACCATATGCCAGCCCTAGCAGATGCCCTGGGGCATCTCTTACAGCATGTGCTGGGCCTTAGACCTCACACGCTATTTCAAATACTGCCCTGAAAGTGTCTTTGCATAGGTCATCTTTCTCAAAAGAAAACAAACCCTTGTCTTTCTAGAAGAATAGGGATGCCCTGACCCTTGGGTGTGGCTCAGTGAGTTGGGCATCATCCTGAAAGGTGAAACACCATGGTGATTCCTGGTCAGAGCACCTGCCTGGTCACAGCGTCAGTCCTTGCTGGTCCCTGGTTGGGCACCTATGAGAGGCAACAGATCTCTATTTCTCTCTCACACCAACGTTTCTCTCCCTCTTTTTCTCCCCTTCCCCTCCCTTTAATATATATATTTTTTAAATCTTCAGAAAAATAAAATAAAGAAAAGGAATGGGGAGATAACTAGCCTCAGCAGTGGTCCCCAGGAAAGGAGGGGACCACCACGGTGGGTAGGCTAGGCTAGGCTAGGACGTGGCTCTCTGCCTCCTGAGCCTCCGCTGACATGCAAGGGAGGCATGTGCCCCCCTCAACAGCCAAGTGAGGGAGCCACTTTGTAAGCAGCTCCTCTGGCCATCTGTCTCAGCGTCAGATGATGCAGACCAGGCTGAGGACCCTGGCTGCAGCCAGAAGAGCTGGAGCCAGAATAAGCCAGCTACGCCTTTTCTAAATTCCTGGTGCACAGCAATTGTAGGTTAACAAATATTTCTATCTCAGAGTTAATTGTTACATGGCCATAGACAAATAATACAGAGACCTAAATAAAAGAGAATGTCAATTCTCCCCAAACAGAGCTACTGCATTAATATAACCCCAATCAAAATCCCAGTAAGCCTTTTTGTAGAAAGTCACAAGGTAATGTGCAAGGTGTCAAGAACTGCATAATATCTTGAAGAGCCAAAACGACGTGAGGAAGAGAAACCAACCTGGAGAACTTCCTAGTACTTGACCTCAAGATTCAAGGCTACAATCCAATCTGTGGGATATCAGCACAAGGTCAATGAATGAAACAGAGAATCCAGCTGATTTTAACAAAGCTGTTAGGTGACACAGTGAAGAGAGGATGGTCTTCACAAAGTGGCATTGGAATGACTGGGTGTCCATGTGGCTTCTACTAATACCGTGGGAGAAAGCACAAATCGTGTAGAAGAAACTGTCAAACAGATCGGCACGAAAAGCGCCTACTGTTGCACGGAGAACCACTGCCCAGGGGCAAACATCCTAAAGACACAGCGCACCCTTGACACTGGGTGAGACGAACCATCCCATTTTTCAGGGCAAATTGCTCCCGCAGAAGACGCACGCAGCAAAGAAGGCGCACGCAGCAAAGAAGGCGCACGCAGCAAAGAAGGCGCACGCAGCAAAGAAGGCGCACGCAGCAAAGAAGGCGCACGCAGCAAAGAAGGCGCACGCAGCAAAGAAGGCGCACGCAGCAAAGAAGGCGCACGCAGCAAAGAAGGCGCACGCAGCAAAGAAGGCGCAGGAAAACGCGCTCAACACCACTTGTAAGGAAATACAGCCCAAGGAGCCACCGCGCGCCTCTGCCTTGCCGACAAGAGGCGACAGCTGGGGTGTCCAATGAAGGGGGGCCTTTGGAAAAACGGTTCGCCCTTCCTCACCAAGTCCGTCACACACTCCAACCAGGCCTTCCTGACCATTCTGGCCCAGAACCGACCTCTGTGTCCGAGAGCCCCGAGTAGCGCCACTGAGGACAGCATCCCTGGGGCAGGGCCGCAGGGCCGGGACAGGCTAAGGCTGTCACCCACCCCACGGGGGCACCGCGTCAGCCAGCGGACGAACTGCGCAGGGAAGCCACCTGCAGGGCCCGGGCGGCCTCGGCCCGCGTCTCTCCCGGATCCCGGCCCGCACGGGGCCCCTGGGGCGCAGAGGCCAAGAGCAGCGCGGCGCGCGCCGCCAGCCCGAGCGAAGGGTGCAGGGAGAAAAGGCAGGCAGCCCTTCGGAGCGGGGTGCGCCTTCCCCTCCGCAGCCACGGAAGGAGGCGCCGCACGGCCAGGGTCCGCGCCACCGCGAGTCTCCCTCCCCGGCCTGAGCGCCAGGCGCCTCCGTGGCTCCTGGGGACACTTCGACCTCCTCCGCCCGTTTCCCTCTCGCAGCGCAGTTCCGCCTCCTCTCCCCGGGGCCCGGCCTCCTCTCCCCCCGGGGCCCGGCCTCCTCTCCCTCGGGGCCCGGCCTCCTCTCTCCCCCCGGGGCCCGGCCTCCTCTCCCTCGGGGCCCGGCCTCCTCTCTCCCCCCGGGGGCCCGGCCTCCTCTCTCCCCCCGGGGCCCGGCCTCCTCTCTCCCCCCGGGGGCCCGGCCTCCCCTCTCCCCGGG
>PVIW01012546.1:6599-31626 GCA_004026585.1 Noctilio leporinus
AACTAACAACAAGCAAAACAGAACCAAGTATATGAATACAAGGAATAGGCCTTCAGTGGTCAGGGGGAAAGGGGTTGGGGGGAGGGGGGAGGCAGAGGCAAGAAAGGGGAGCAGCTTAGACAAGAACCTAGTATAAAGGAACCATGGACATGGACAACAGGTGGGATTGACTTTGGGGGGAATGGGTGGGTGGGGAGGGAGACAGAGGGGAGCAAAAAGGGGATGGATGTAATACAACGACAATAAAATTAAAAAAAAAAAGAAAGAAAAAAGAAAAATAATGTACCTAGGAACAAACCTAACCAGGAAGGTAAAAGACCTGTACTCAGAAAATTTATAGAACACTGAAGAAAGAAATCAAGGAAGATAGAAAAAATTGGAAGCATAAACCATGATCATGGATGCAAAGAATTAACATCATTAAAATGTCCATACTAGGCAAAACAATTAATAAATTCAATGCAATCCTTATTAAAATACCAATGACATATTTCACAGATCCAGAACAAATACTTCAAAAATTTATATACAGCCAAAAACAACCCTGAATAGCCACAGAAATCTTGAGAAAGAAAGACAAATTAGAAGGAATCCCAATACCAGATATCAAACTACATTACAAAGCTTTTGTAATCAAAACAATCTGGTATTGGCATAAGAATAAACATATAGATCAATGGATCGGGAAAGAGAGCTGAGAAATAAACCCAAGACTCAGTGGTCAGCTACTATTTGACAAAAGGGGAAGGAGCATGAAATGGAGTGAAAATAGCCTCTTCAACAAGTGGTGTTGGGAGAACTGGACAGGAACATGACAAAAATGAAAGCAGACCACCAACTTACTCCATACACCAGAAAATTCAAGATGAATGAAAGAATTAAACATAAGGTGTACTACGATATAAGTCTTAGAGGAATACATAGGCAGTAAAATTTCAGATATTACACAGCACTAATTTCACCAACACTTGTCCTAGGGCAAGGGAAATAAAAGAACAAATAAACAAATGGGACTAAATCAAACTAATGTTTCTGCTCAGCTAAAGAAAATGTCAACAAAATGAAAAGGGAACAACAATACAGAAAAGCATATTTGCTCATGGTACATCAGGCAAGGGTTTGATCTCCAAAATGAATAAAGAACTTGTAGGACTCAACACCAGGAATACAGACAACCCAATTTAAAAAAGGGCAAAGAACCTAAACAAACACTTCTCCAAGAAGGACATATAAAGGGCCTATAGGCCATGAAAGAATGCTCAACATCACTAGCCATCAGAGAGATGCCAATTAAAAGCACAATAAGGTACCACCTCACACCTATCAGAATGACAATCATCAACAAATTAACAAACAACAAGTATTGGCGAGGATATGGGGAAAAGGGAACCCTAGTGCACTGCTGGTGGGAATGCAGACTGGTGCAGCCACTATGGAGAACAGTATGGAATTTCATCAAAAAACTAAAAATGGAACTGCATTTTTGCCCAGGCATTCCAATGCTAGGTCTATACTGGCAGAACCCTGAAACATCAGTTCAGAAGAACTTATGCATCCCTATGTTCATAGAAGCACTATTCACAATAGCCGAGTCCTGGGAACAACCTAAGTACCCATGTATGGATAAATGGATCAAAGAACTATGGTACATTTACACAATGGAATACTACATAGCAGAAAGAAGGAACTACCTTTTGTGATAGTATGGTTTTAACTGGAAAATATTATGCTTAAATAATTCAAGTGGCAAAAAAATACCATATGATCTCACTTAATGTAAGAAACTAATAAACAAAACAAACAAATGAGCAGGATGGAACAAGAGACATGTGAACAAGGAGCAGAATTATGGAGTCCTGAAGGGTCAGGGGAGGGTAAGAGATGGGAAGATAAGGGGAAGGTTAGTCAGGGAGCTAACTGAAAGACCCATGAGTATAGAACAAGGTGAGGATTGACTATGGGAGAAGGGAAGGGGTGGGTGGGGCAGGGGAGAACAATGGGGGAAATGAAACAATTGTAATACAACAACAATAAACCATTAAAAAATTTTCAAATTAAAAAATTAATTTTAGTATATCTGTTACCTGTGTTTAAAGAAATAAAATTCTGTATCAGAATTCAACAGATAATTATTAATTTTGTTATGAAGAAGATTCAGGTAAAGAAATAAGATACGTTTATGTAATAACAGTATATCTGCTCAAATGAATGTCTTGAGTCCTCCTACATGTAGCATTTGATTCCAACTCTATCAACATTCTCCTAGAATGATATTTAGCTTATTTAGTCCATGTGAATTTTTATGTAAGTTGTTCCTTAAGTAATTCATAAAAGTTTTTCTTCACAGTAATACACCATCTTGTAATGTTTTAACCCATCACAGAGAACCTAGATATTCAACATTATTTTTTGCAAAAGATTGCCACTGTTCTAAAATAATCAAGCAAAATCATTTCAGCTAAATCTTTACCCTCTCTAACAATTCTTCATCTTTAAAATTAGGATAATTATTCTTACATGCCTGGATCATGGGACAGATTATAGCCAGTATGCCCATGTCTAAAGGCAATGATCACAACAATAAAATTTAAAATAAAGAAAATTGATACAGACATATGTTTTTTCCATACCCTCACAAAAACCCTGTTCTTCTATGGAAACCAAACCAGCAGCTCTCCCTGGCCTTTTCCACTGGCCCTCACATCAGTCCTATGTGATAATGGAAAAGAAACAGACTCAGGAGTCAGGCAGATCTGAGTTTGAATCTAAGCTTTGCTGTTAACTACATGTGTGGCCCTCTTAGTGTGTTTGGGCTACTATAACAAAGTGCCACAGACAGGGTAGCTTATTAGCAATAAACATTGATTTTTCACAGTTGAAAAAAAGCACCTAGGATCAAAGACGGTGACAGAATAGAAAGCAGTGCTGATGGTGTTCTTGAGTACCAGAGCAGCTAGAGGACAGGATAGGGAGCGCAGGCTGTCCTCAGGTTCCAAAGAATTGGAGCAGTCAGCACCTGGACTCAGGGGAGCACAGCCCAGAGGAAGTGGAGACCTGCAGGAGAGCAGCCCACAGGTCCAGAATACCACCAGACAACCCAAATAAAGGACACACCAAGGACAAGTGGAGAAAATCTGGGAGACTGCAACATTGAACTTCACAAATCTCCTATCACAGAAGGGTGTTCAACTAAGGCAAGGAAGCAAAGCAGGATAACCCAAGGAAAAAATAAAAAAATAAAAACCAAGCAACAACAGACACCCAAAATGGGGAAAAAAAGAATCAGTCCATCACCAAAAGGAAAGGGAGAATCCCCAGAAAGACCACAAAATGAAACAGAGGCACCTGGAATATCAGATAAGGAATTCAAAAGAATAATGATAGAGAAGCTCAGTGAGCTCAGCCACATCAAAGAAAACAATAAACAACTCCAGGCGAACTACAAAGAACTCCAGGGAAGTTACAAGGAACTTACTGAGAACTACAACAGCATGAAAAAGGACATAGAAACTATCAATAAGTACCAGGAGAAAAAGAAGAGTACAATTTCTGAATTGAAGAATACAGTAGAAGGAATTAACAGTAGGCTAGAGGAAGCAGAGGACCGGATCAGCGAGTAGGAGGATAATGAAGACAAATAATTCAAGATAGTACAAGAGAATAAAAAAAGGCTGAACAAGACTGAAGAGGGGTTAAGAGAGTTGCAGGACAACATGAAACGTAACTACATCCATATCATAGGGATACCAGAAGGAGAAGAGAAACAAGGAATGGAAAACCTGTTCAAAAGAGTCATGATAGAAAATTTCTCTAACATGATGAGTGACAACATTAATCAAATTCAGGAAGCACAGAGGGTCCCAATGAAGATCAACCCAAACAGACCAACACCAAGGCACATTATTATTAAAATGGCTAATTTCAAAGACAAAGAGAGAATCCAAAAAGCATCAAGAGAGAGACAACAAATAACATACAAAGGGGCTCCAATAAGGCTATCAAATGATTATTCAACAGAAACAACTCAAGCCAGAAGGGAATGGCAAAAAGTATTTCAAGTAATGGTAAACAAAGGACGCAACCAAGAATACTCTACCCAGCAAGGCTCTCATTCAGGATAGAAGGAGAAATAAGGAGCTTCCCAGACAAACAAAAAGACTAAAATAATACATCTCTACCAAACCAACATTGCAAGAAATGCTAAAGGGTCTGCTTTAAAAATAAGTAAATAAATAAAATGAAGAAACAGAGAAAGCAAAAGAGGAATACAGACACAAAGGGAGAAAATGGCAATGAATAAGTATAAATCAATAATAACCTAAAATGTAAATGGATTAAATGCACCAATCAAAAGACATAGGGTAGCCGAATGGATAAGACAACATGACCCACATATATAGTGTCTTCAAGAGACACACTTCAGAACAAAGATCAACACAGATTGAGAGTGAAGGGATGAAAAACTATGTATCAAGCAAATGAACATGAAAAAAAAGCTGGAGTAGCAATACTGATTTCAGATAAAATAGATTTTACAATGAAGGACATAAAAAGGGACAAAGATGGACATTTCATAATACTTAAGGGAACAATCCATCAAGAAGAAATAACTCTGATAAACATATACTCACCCAACATAGGAGCTCCGAAATATATAAGGAAAATCTTGGAAGACTTTAAGAAAGACATAGACAGCAACACACTCATAGTAGGGGATTTAATACCCCACTATCAACAATGGACAGATCTTCCAAACAAAAAATCCCCAAAGATGTTGTGGCATTGAACAACACTCTAGAGGAAATGGACCTAACTGATGTATACAGAGTCTTTTACCCCAAGAAGCAAAATACACATTCTTTTCAAATGCACATGGATCATTCTCCAAGATAGACCACATGGTATGTCACAAGACAAGCCTCCACAAATACAGAAAAATGGAAATCATACAAAGTATCTTCTCAGATCACAATGGCTTGAAACTAGAAACCAATCTCAAGGGGAAAAAACAAAAATTCTCTAATTCATGGAGACTGAATAACATGCTTTTAACAATGAAGGGGTTAACAATGAGATCAAAGAGGAAATCAAAAAGTTCCTGGAAACAAATGACAATGAACACACAACAGCCCAAAACCTATGGGATACAGCAAAGGCAGTTCTTAGGGGGAAATTTATAGCAATAAAGGCCTTCCAAAAAAGGTTACAAGAAGTTTATAAAAACAACCTAACCACAAAGCTGTAAGAACTAGAGGAGCAACAACAAAGCCAAGAGCGAGTAGAAGGAAGGAAATCATCAACATCAGAGCAGAACTAGATAACTCAGAGATTCAAACTACAATTCAAAGAATTAACAGGTCCAGGAGCTGGTTCTTTGAAAAAATAAACAAAATTGGCAAGCCCTTTTCCAGACTCATCAAGAAAAAGAGAGAGAGGACCCAAATAAACAAAATCAGAACTGATAGAGGAGAAATCACAACTGACACCTCAGAAATACAAAAGATTGTAAAAAATTACTACAAATAATTATATGACAAAAAATATGACAACTTTAAAAAGAAAAAAAAAATATGACAACCTGGATGAAATGGACACATTTCTGGAAAGGTATAATCTATCAAAACTGAACCCAGATGAAGCAGAAAGCCTGAATAGGCCAATAACAACTAGTGAAATTAAAGAAGTAATCCAAAATCTCCCAAAGCACAAAAGCCCTGCACCAGATGGCTACACAGGTGAATTTTACCAAACATTTAAAGAAGAACTAACTCCTATCCTCCTCAAACTATACCAAAAAATACAGGAAGAGGGAAGACTGCCAAACTCTTTCAATGAGGCCAATATTATTCTAATCCCCAAACCAGGACAAGATACAACTAAGAAAGAAAGCTACAGGCTCACCTCTGATGAACATAGATGCTATAGTTCTCAACAAAATATTGGCCAATCAGATTCAGCAGTATATTACAAAGATCACACACCATGATCAAGGGGGCTTCATTGCAGAGATGCAAAGATGGTACAACATTCATAAATCAATAATTGTAATACAGCAGATCAACAAATTGAAAGATAAAAACCACATGATCAGATCAATAGATGCTGAAAAAGCATTTGATAAAGGGCAGCAACGATTTATGATAAAAACCCTCAGCAAAATGGGAATAGAGGGAGCATACCTCAACATCATAAAGGCCATCTATGAGAAACCTGAAGCCAACATCATACTTAACAGACAAAACTGAAAGCTTTCCCCCTAAGATCAGGAATGAGACAAGGCTGTCCACTTTCTCCACTTCTATTCAACATTGTCTTGGAAGTTCTAGCTATAGCCATCAGAGAAGAATAAGGAATCAAATGTATCCAAATTGGAAAGAAGGAAGTCAAACTGTCATTTTTTGCAGATGATGTGATAATGTACATGCAAAACCCGATGGGCTCCACCAAAAACTTACTCAACTTAATAAGCAAATTTAGCAAAATAGCTGGGTAGAAAGTCAATATTCCGAAATCAAAAGCATTTTTGTATACCAATAATGAAACAACAGAAATAGAAGCGAAAAAACAAATCCCATTTACCATAGCAACAAGAAAAATAAAATACCTAGGAATAAACTTAATTAAGGAGGTAAAAGACCTGTACTCAGAAAACTACAGAACAATGAAGAAAGAAATCAAGGAAGATACAAATAAATGGAAGCATATACCATGTTCATGGATGAAAAGAATTAACATCATTAAAATGTCCATACTTCCCAAAGCAATCTACATATCCAATGCAATCCCAATAAAAATACCAATGACAGAATTCACAGATATAGAAAAAATACTTCAAAAATTTATATGGAGCCAAAAATGCCACAAATAGCCACAGCAATCTTGGTAAGAAGAAAGTAGGAGGAATCACAATACCAGATTTCAAACAATACCATAAGGCTACTGTCATCAAAACAGCCTGGTACTGGCATAAGAATAGACATATAGGTCAATGGAACAGAATAGAGAGCCCAGAAATTAACCCAGGACTCTATGGTCAACTCATATTTGACAAAAGGGGAAGGAACATCCAACGGAGTAAAAACAGTCTCTTCAACAAATGGTGTTGGGAGAACTGGACAGCAACATGCAAAAAGATAAAACTAGACCACCAACTTACACCATACACCAAAATAAACTCAGGATGGATATAGGATTTAAACATAAGCAGTGCCACCATAAAGGTCCTGAAGAAAAATTTAGGCAGTAAACTTTTGGATATCCTACCCAAGATATGTTTACTGATACTTCACCATGGGCAAAGGAAATCAAAGAACAAATCAACAAATGGGACTATATCAAATTGAAAAGTTTCTGTTCAGCTAAAGAAAATATCAGCAAAATTCAAAGGGAACCAACTGTATGGGAAAACATAATTGCCAATGATACCTCAGACAAGGGTCTGATCTCCAAAATATATAAAGAACTAATGCGACTCAACACCAGGAAGACAGACAGCCCAATTAAAAAATGGGCAAAGGACCTGAATAGACAACTCACTGAGGAAGATATACAAAGGGCCCAAAGGCATATGAAAGATTGCTTAAAATCACTAGTCATCAGAGAGATGCAAATTAAAACCACAGTATGTTACCACCTCACACCTGTCAGAATGGCAATCATCAGCAAATCAACAAACAACAAGTGTTGGGGAGGATGTGAGGCAAAGGGAACCCTGGAGCACTGTTGGTGGGAATGTAGGCTGGTGCAGCACTGTGGAAAACAGTATGGGGTTTCCTCAAAAAACTAAAAACTGCCTTTTGATCCAGCGATTCCACTACTTGGACTATACCCAAGGAATCCTGAAACACCAATTCATAAAAACCTATGTACATCCATGTTCATAGCAGCACTATTTACAATAGCCAAGTGATGGAAACAACCTAAGTGCCCATCAGTGGATGATTGGATCAAAAAACTTTAGTACATTGACACAATGGAATTCTATATAGCATAAAGAAAGAAAGAACTCATACCCTTTGCAACAACATGGATGAAACTGGAGAGTGACTGGAGAGTCAGTGAAGGACAAATATCATATGATCTCACCCATTACGGGACAATGATGAACAAAACTAACAACAAGCAAAACAGAACCAAATGTATGAATACCTCAAGTGTATTAGGCCTTCAGTGGTCAGGGGAAAAGGGTTTGGGGGGAGGGGGGAGGCAGAGGCAAGGAAGGGAGCAGCTTAGAGAAGAACCTAGTATAAAGGAACCATGGACATGGACAACAGGAGGGATTGACTTTGCGGGGAATGGGTGGGTGGGGAGGGGGACAGAGGGCAGCAAAAAGGGGATGGATGTAATACAACAACAATAAAATTTTTAAAAAAATACCACCTAGTGTGTTTACACTGGATCAAATTAACCACATCATAGTAAAATTATTAAATTCCAGATTATGTAATCATTAAAATATTTGAATATTATTCAAGCAATTAAATCATGTTCAGATCACTCCAAAACAAATAATATCAAGAGGAAATAAGGGTCTAGGATAAAAGCTTTGGAATTCACAGAAACGTAGATTCCAATCTTTATTCTTCTATTAATGCCATTGTTAAATTCATCTAGTTAATAATCCATGTCTCAATAACCTCATGTGTATTAAGTGGATAAAAATGACATTATAGCTATTGTCAGACTCATGTGAATTCAGTGTGTATAAAGCATCTGCTACATGATGAGTATTCAGTGAAGTTCCTTCCTTAATAGCTTTCTCATCAGTATCCAAACATGAGATGAAATCAACCTAAAAATTATCATCAAGTCATAGGTCTTTAAACTTCTTGTATAATATTTCAAACACTGACAATAATAGATGGTAATAGAGCAAAATAACTTGTACATTTTAAAATGTTTTCATTGGATATGAGCTTAGTTCTTTTGTATTAGATAATAAAAATGATTGATAATCTCAACTTTACTTGGACTAAATTGTTATGAAACAAAACTTCTTCATCATACTTTTCTCAGGTAAACAGCTTAATAAGATGTGTATTTTGGGGGTCAAGAACTTTATGACATGGACAACAGGTGGGATTGACTTTGCGGGGAATGGATGGGTGGGGAGGGGCACAGAGGGGAGCAAAAAGGGGATGGATGTAATACAACAACAATAAAAAAAAAAAAAAAAGAACTTTACGAAGGGCTTATTAACCTTTAAATTTACGGACAAAGAAAGCAGGCTTAAGGACACAGCAAGGGTCAGAATGAAAACAGACTATTGCCCAAAACAAATGCATCCCAGTAACATATCTCTCCTCTAGTGATCTGAGGATAGCCTGAAAAGCATTCTATTCATCCAGGAAAAGGGAAGACATTAACACATATTTGGATATCACATATTTTACTATATTATATCAGAATATTAACACTAAATCTTGATGTAGCTATACAACAATGACCTTGTGAAAGCAGCAGACACACATGCAAAAGCCTACCTGTTCTGATACTCCGACTGTGCTTTTACAGCTCCCTGAAACTCTCTTTGTTGATGAAGATGCTTTTTAATGTAGCAAGATTGAAGATTATTAATCTATAAAAATCTTTATAGTTCAGTTACTGTGGAATGTATATAATGCCAGAGTCTCAGGAGTGTTATTCTGCAGTGACACCAAATTGATTCTTGGAAATTTACATGCTGTTATTTGTTTGACAGTAAATTGCTGTGTAAATCCTTTACCCTTTATTATAATAAGCTGTATACCTCAATAGCCAATTTGTCTTTTTTTGATCCTTTTCTTTGGGAGTGGGGGTGGGAGAAGGGTAGAATTATTTCTGAGTACTCTCCTTAATCTGCTCCAGAGGTCACTTATGAATAGGATGCATTGGTTCTGTGTAAACAAGCAAGTTTTTTAGCTTCAGGTTTCACCCCAAAGTACTCATTGCATTATGCTGTTTAATCAAAGACATGACAAGAGTCAGTGTTTAGAGATTCCTTTCCAAATGAGAAAACATCTTTACAACACAACCTCCAAAGCCAAGCAGCCTGGCTTGAATCTTACCTCTTCTGTTTGCTGTCTCTCTGATTGTGGGCAAGCTGTGTTATCTGAAGTCTAGGTTTCTCAGATGTGAAATTTGGAAATATGTCAAATAGTTTCTACTTCATAAGATTGTTGTGAAGATAAAATAAATTAAGAACATTGAAAGTTCTTGAAGATCACTGGTACACAGTAAGTTTTCAATAAATATGAATCATTACTATCATGAACACATATAAAAGATCTGTCCTATTATAAGGAACATTTGGATGCCTACATTATGCCAAGCATAGTTCCAGGTAATTTCAAAACATTTTAATCAATTAATATTTAAGTATATGTTTTTCTGTTATGGTAATAAATTACACTCAAATTGAGACAGGTTACTTAAACTACATAAACTCATAAAGCCAGCAAACAGCTGAGCTGAGAAATGACTTAAGGAGCCAGGACTGCAGGCACCACATTATGTCAGCCTTCCCCATCCACCTCCAGGATCTGCTGGTGGATGCACAGTGCATTTGTGTTACTACAAAGGTTTGAGGGTTTTTAAGACATTTTTTATATTAATTAATATTCATATTATAGTTATTTTTAAATACATCTACAATAATGGCAATTTATCCTGATAATGGATATATTATAAATATGTGGTTTTGCTAGTAGAGGTCAACAGAAGTAAGCAGGTGGCTGGTCTTTGGTAATTGTAGTTCTGTTCCTTCTACCTAAATATGCCACCCCCTCCCACAACCTTTCAATTTTTTAATTCTTAAGCTATACATTTAAGTTCTCTCAGAAGAACCTCAATTGAACAACCTATATGAACTGTTGTTATTCTTTATATCACCATCCTGTGCATGCTGCTTGGAGCCCTTTTCACTATCTTCAATGTAATAACATGTTTATGTGTTTGTTGAATATTTTCTTGTTTATAAATAAGAATTTATATATATATATATATGTGTGTGTGTGTGTGTATATATATATATATATATATATATATATATATATATAAATCCAGAGGGAATGGACTACAGTAAAAAGTCAATAAATAAATTCTAAATAGTGAATAAAATAAAATAAAGGCAACTATCACTGTGCTTAGCACAGAGACTGCTAATCACAAGAAGTATTTACCTAGTTTGAAAATTTTCTATAAAATTTTAAAATCCAAGTTAGTGTTCTCAATGATATTATCTATAATTTAATTTTCTTTCTTTTGAGGAAAATATAGAAAATTCACAAATATGGATCATTCACACATATGTGTAGGGGAGGAGTGTCCCTCAAGTATATACATTTTCTGCATACTTATTTGGAGTTATTCACTTTTCTTTTACCAAATACAGACTTCAAATGAATTAACCAAACTTAAGAATTAAGATGATTAATTTCACAAATTAATAAAAAAGGAAATATCTATTCCTTTGAAGCTAGAAATGCACTGTAAAGAGTTACTCCTTTTCGGCTATATTTAGCTGGAATCAGTTTTAACAGAGATAAAGGGGACTATTTTGTTACATATTCTATACTTCTCAGACAGTTTTAAATTCTTTTTTTCTAGAAATCATTCTTAGGATTTTCCAGCTATCAGAATAGATAAGGTATTTATATCATTCTAAGGATCACACAAACTAAGAACTAATATTTTCTATTTTCAAAACTGCATTGTCAAGGGGGAAAAAGATGGTGACAGAGTAGAGAGCAGCGCTGATGGCATTCCCAAGTGCCAGAGCAGCTGGAGGACAGGTTAGGGAGCACAACACACGTCCCCATGAATTAGAGCGGTAAGCATCTGGATTCAGGGGTGCACAGCCCAGAGGCTGCAGAGATCAATAAGAGAGCAGGTGAGATAGTTCTGAACCAACCAGGCTGGCAGGCCGAGGTCAGACCTGGGCAGTAGCAGCTCCACCCAGGAAGTCAGCTCTGACTGAAGACAGCTTCAGGCTACCCTGTGACTAGAAATTTGAGCAGTGAAGTATGGACAGTGAGGGAAAACTCAGGGGGATTGAAGAATTGAACTCCTACAGAGGAGGAACTGTGTGAGAGCCATGCTCCAGAGACTGAGAGAATGGAAGTGCCTTACTGGGGCCAGAGGTGGAGGAGGAGAGACCCACCCACCACTAGCAGAAGCAGAAGGGCACTAGCCAGGGCGGTGTGAAAGTGGAAAACTGTGCCACAGTGCAACCGGGGGAGAGGACAGCTCTGAGCCCAAGTGAGAAGGGAGGCCCCATCCTGCACACCAACACCATCACACAGGCTCCCACAGGAAATCGCAGCTCAAAACTGCAAAAGAGAAGAACATGCCACTGGCGCAACCATTAGCACCCATCGCAGACTGCTAAAACCTCCTGGAAGAGCTGTCCAGAGAGGGCTAGCCATTACCTGCAGGCAAACAGTGTGCTGCTTGTGTTCCTCACAGAACAGGGAGCCCATCGAAGACTGGGAAAAACCTCCTCCACAAGCCGGAGGAGGAGGGATAGCCTTGGACAGTGCAAACAATGCCCTGCAGTGCTCCCTACAGAACCAGCATGCAAAGGGAGGGCCCCAAAACATGGGCAGTGTGGAAACCTAGCCCGGCTACTAGAGGCTCAGTCTACTTGGGTTGTGGCACTCAGAACAAGTCCTGACTGTAACAGCAATAGGCCCTGTCACTGCAAGGCCTCAAAGCCTGATTGCAGAGACTTGATCAATGAAGAGACAGACTCAGGAAATAGATCACTGCTAATCTTAAACACCTGAATTACACAGACAGCTACGTGAACTATTAATTCCTAACATACCCTTTTCAAAAGTCACTTCTAGTCCTCACAATTAGTGCATTTTAAGGAAATAGTGTTTATATCATAGTGTATCCCAAATCCCATAAATTTACTCTTCCCGTCTCTCAATTCATTCAACTATCCAAGATCCTTTTCCTATACTTGCTTTAAAGTCTACTTACTCTCCTGCAACAACTCACTCCCAATCCTCAATCTAAGTATTCCTCCCCCTCTCCAGCCTCTTAAAACTGCTTTTTTTTGTTGTTGGTGGTGGTAGTGGTGGTGCACTACTAGGTGCTACACATTCTTTTTTCTGCTAAAAACACACTTGTTCTTGTTCCACCTTAACCAATCAGTTCTCACTGAGGGTGGACAGGGAGGTAGATGCAGCAACTTTACAAACTTAACTATAAAACATAGTTATAAAATGTAGTTATAAACTACCTCTTCTTCCTCCAAACACCTCTTAATCTCTCTTTTTCTCTTTTTTTACCTCATACTCTCATCTTACACATAGAAATTATAGCTCATACATTGTTGATAGTGCTGTGGCAAAATTTCACATTTTTATTTAATCCCTTTTTTCTTTTTTCTTCTCTCTTTTTCTTTCCATTTTTTCTCTTTCTTCATCTTTTTTTTCTTTCTTCTCCCCCTTTTTTTTCTCCTTTTCCTTTTTCACTACTATTTCTAAGTCAACTTTCTTAATGATAGTTCTCTCACTTATGTTTGTTCCTTCATGCAGTATCTATATATAGGTATATATATGCAAATATAAATATATATAACTTCTGATTAGGCTTAATACTCACAGCATTCTGATTATCCCTCTCCCCATTTCTATATAAGAGGTAAAGTTTGCTTACTCTCTCGCGTTCCCCTAACACTTCTCACCACTATCTTTGCTATGCCTTTGCACCCTTCAAAATTATCCATACTTTAGTCAACTCAATCACTTTTCCTCTCTTATAATACTCTTATCATATCTACATCCTTATTAAGACTGGCTCATTTGCAGCTGATGGTGATTAAAAGTGGGGGTTACCTTAGAGTGTATAGGTATTTAGCTAGGTTCATATGCAGTTGAAAGTGGGATTAAGGGAGTAAAATATCCTTGAAGGTGTGGTTATTTTGCCTGGAATGGTGGTTCTGTTTTATGAGCTGCTCAATAACAGTATATGACATGTGATAGAAGGAGTGTCTCTCAATCAGCCAACTGGAGTGAAAGCAGCAATACAGAAAACAAATCCAAAATCCAAACAGACCAAATTAATTACATAAAGGGTACCCCAAGAGCAACAAGTTGAGGAAATCACTGGACTGCATCACTGAACCCTACAAATCTCCTACCATGGAAGGGCACTCCACAAAGGCAGGGAGTCAAAGCAGATTAATCCAGGAAACAAAAACAAGCAACAGCAGGCACCCAAAATGGGGATAAAAAGAAAAAGTTCATCACCAAAAGGAAAGGAGGAATCACCAGACAGACTGAGAAATGAAACAGAAACAAGCAAGCTATCAGTGATGGAATTCAAAGAAATAATTATAAGAAAACTCACCAAGTCCCACAAGCTCAAAGAAAACTACAAAGAACTCCAGGGAAACTACAAGGAACTCATTGACAATTACATCAGCATTAAAAAGGACATAGAAACCATCAGTAAGAACCAGGAGAAATTGAAGAACACAATCTCAGAACTAAAGAACACAATAGAAGGAATTTAAAGCAGGTTAGATGATGCAGAGGACCAGATCAGCAAATTGAAGGACAACAGGGAAAAAATAACTAGACATTACAACAAAATGAAAAAAGACTGAAAAAGAATAAAGAGGTTTTAAGAGAGATACAGGACAACATGAAATGCAAAAATACCTATATCATAGGGATATCAGAAGGAGAAGAGAAGCAAGGGACAGAAAACCTGTTTGGAAAAGTAATGACAGAAAACTTCCCTAAAATGATGAGTGAAAGGGTCACTCAAATTCAGGAAGCACAGAGGTTCCAATGAAGATGAACCCAAACAAGCCTACTCCAAGACACATAATCAAAATGGCAAACTTCAAAGACAAAGAGAGAATCCTAAAAGTGTCAAGAGAGAAACAGCTAATAACACGTAAAGGAGCTCCAATAAGGTTATCAAATGATTTCTCAACAGGAACAATACAAGCCAGAAGGGAATGGCAAAAAAAAAAAAAAAAAATCACTCTAATTATTGAAAAACAAAGGCCTGCAACTAAGAATACTCTAACCAGCAAGGCTCTCATTCAAAATGGAAGGAGAAATAAAGAGTTTCCCAGACAAAATAAGGCTAAAAGAATACACCTTCACCAAACCAGCCCTGCAAGAGGTGCTAAAAGGCCTGCTTTAAAAGGATGAAGAAACACCTGACTTGTGGCACAGTGTATAAGGTGCCAGCCTACGAGCCCAAAGGTCACTGGTTTGATTCTCCAGCCAGGGCACATAACCAGCTTGCAAGCCAGGTCTCCAGCCAGGTCCTTAGCTGGAGGCAGGTGAAAGGCAACCATACATTAATGTCTCTCTCCCTCTCTGCCTCTCTCTCGCTTCCCCTCTCTCTGAAAATAATAAATACAATCTTTAAAAAAAAGATGAAGAAACAAAACTGCATTGTCATAACATTCCAGTTTAATTTCATTGAGTTGTAATTCACACATGCATATAAGTAGAGAATAATAATTTTTTAATTAAAATTTTATTATCAAAATAGATACTGTGCAGAAGATCCAGGAAACCTGAGACTACAGTCCTTAGAAAGGTCTGCTTGCTATGTTGGCCATTGGCTGGCAACTGGAAACTTAGATTTCTAGAAAGTTCCCACCATTCCCTAACTAAAAAGAGTGATTTACCATGCCTAAATAGTGGAAACAATATGGTTAATACCGAACACCTGCTTTCCTTCTGGGAGTCTGGAAATGAGGTTTGTGCTTGCCTATGGGACAAGCTCCAATAAAAACCTGGGATACTGAGTCCCTCAGGAACCTCTTCCATAGGCAATATTTCATGCGTGTTGAAACAATTTGCTGCTAGAGGAATTAAGGGGATCTGTGTGAGAAGAGAACTCTTGGAAACTTCCTTCTCTTTCTTTCAGATTTTGCCCCATATGCATTTTCCTGTTGCTCACTTGTTTTGTATACTTTCACACATATACTTGTATATGTGAATACAAGCATATATTATTAATTCTTATTAGTAACCCTAGAAAATCATGGAATCTTGGGGTAACTTGGGGAACTCCAAAGTAGCTGCCTTAAAATGTCTTTAACCAAAATATCTTCTACTTTTCCCTATTGTTTTATTGTATTTTATTTTTCTTAAGCATACCATTTAGAAATAATAAGAAATAAACTCAATAGTTAAGGTAGATAAATAATTATGTGGCTTTGCCATCAGATAATAATCTTTTCAGTGGGAGATGAGAAAAGTTAACTACTATGTTTTCTCCTAAATGATAGCCCATTTTTTAAAATATAAATTTTATATTTTTTGCAATAGATTATAATCCCTTAGGATATTTGGAAATGCTCACCAGGTTACTGATAATGTTAGTAATTTCTAAGAAATTGATTTCCTTTCAGAAAATGACAATCAAGCCTAATCACTTAAATTTCAAAATGAAATATATATTGAGGTATACAGATTTATTTTTTTTGTCTTGAAAAACATAAATATTAAGCATCCATTCATTTCATGGCATGTCTTAAATCAAAGTCTAGTTAAGTGAGAATTTTAAAATCTTTACATTATTTCCCAGCATTTCCAACGGTATGGAACTTACATTTTTTTGCAGTGTGGGCATTTTGCCAGAGTGTTGAACCTCAGTTCCATCCACTGTAAAATAAATAAAGAGAGTGATTGAAAAGAAAAACAACTAAAAACTATCCAATCTGATGAGATGTTTCTTTTAGTTCAAATGTCATCCTGGACCACAGCAAAAATAATCACCTTCTCATGGTTGTGATATTTTCCCTCTGATACTTCTCCCTCTGCCTTAAAATAAACTTTGGAATTCACTTTTAAAACAGTTCCCATGATTTTTCCAAGATTCTGATGCAATCTGGGTTTGCTTTACAATGAAAACTGAAAGTACTGCTGTAATTAGGGTAATTTCTTTCAGATTTCCATTTTAGTTCACTCAGAGAATAAAAATGTATTTCATGTTTCAAAGTTTTTTACCTTTAAATCTTCAGAGCTGACCTTTTAAAAATACTATTTAGATTTGTTACTAAAATGTAGCTACTTATTACATTAATGTGGGAAACCCACAAAGTAAATAAACAGATTAGATGCATGTAGTACTCAAGTCAGGAAGCTGCTTCCCGTTCTGTGCCTGCTTATTCTATGTAACAAAAACACACTCTTGTCATACAACTTTCTCCTTCAGTTTCCTTCCCTATAGTATAGGTCCTAGAACAGGCTACCTTCCCTCGTAGGAGTGCTATTTAGATACTTAAAACAGATTACTGGTAGTAAGCTCACTGATTGAAAAAATGTCCAATATAAATTTAAAGTAAATCTTTACCACAAAAACCAATATATTTTAATATGCCTTTCTCACCTTCTGTATAGTTTGCTTTTCTATGTACTTTTCTATGTACTTTCCTGTAAAGTATGCATTTCCTTTATAGTTTTAGAAGAATTCCTTTAAGCACATTAGCAGATTTATCCTAAAAACAACTTTTATTTTATTAAAATTAATTTTTTGGCTATTTATTTACATGTTTATTATTTTTAATACATTTTATTAATTTTGCTATTACAGTTGTCCCAGTTTTCCCCCCTTGCCCCCCTCCATATGGTACCCCCCATTCCCTCCAGCAGTGTCATTGAATCATGCATGTAAGTTCTTTGGCTTCTCCTTTCCTTTATTTTTCTGTCTAGTCTATAACCACCAATGTGTACTTTTCTCCCCCTTTCACACCTAGACAATTCACCATTTAATTACTGCCTTCTGTCAGCATCTCAAAACATATTAATACAAAGTTTTCTTTTTATTATTTCAAAATGCCTACATTAATTCATTTGTTTAAAGAATTACTCTTTTATAAGGTGCCGGCCTGCAAACCCAAAGGTCGCAGGTTCGATTCCCCAGCCAGGGCACATAACAAGGTTGCAAACCAGGTCTCCAGTCAGGTCTGTGGCTGGAGGCAGGTGAAAAGCAACCATACATTGATGTTTGTCTCCCTTTCTGCTTCTCTCTCTTCCCCTCTTTCTAAAAATAATAAATAAATAAATCTTAAAAAAAAAGAAAAAAAAAGAATTACTCTTTTTAAGTAATATGAATTGCAATATTACCAAACACATGCAAAAATACATTTATAAACATACATTATTTTTACACATATTTAAAGTACATACTGGGCTTTGAAGAGTTGTTACAAAAAATTTTAAATGTGCCAATAGCTTACATAATTATTACATGTTAATTGATTGTGCTTTACATATATTGTAGCAAGATTAAGCAGTTTTTCTTCTTTAATACTGATTTTACTCTGGAATGCTATTTTTGTGAAATATATCGCAGAAATGATGTATTGCAGAACTCACTTTTGTGAAAGTTGTCCTAGAGACAGTGCCAAACCCATAGTAAAAAAGGAATTTAATTTTTGAGTCAGATCCTCCCCCCTCCAATAATATAACTCAACTTTATTTTAAGCTACTGGAAACTGTCTACTAAGTTAAGGTAAAAAAAAAAAAATCCCTAGGATTTAAATAATTTTGTATAATGGTATTCTAGCTATTCTTTGAACTTGTGGTTGACTTCCTGTGTGGTCCTAAATTAACCCCTGAACTATTTAAGAGTCTGTAGAGGTAGAGGTTAGGTATGTTCACATTTCAATAATAAAGTTTACTATAGCATTAATTCCTTTTCCCAAGCATCCCCAGTTTGGGGGCCTTCACAACTGGAAATGTGTATTTCCACAATCTATTTGAAAGGAATCTCATCTAATTTACATACTAATATGAAAATATATATTGTCTATGTACACAAATCATAGTTTAGTAGATTGCAACTTCCATCCAAATTGGTCTTCATTCTCAGAATTTTTTCTAACCTAAAGATGAACTGATTTCATAACACACCCATGACCACTTGGTTGCTCTTTAAAACATAAACTGCTAACAAAATCTATATATTACAAATAAGCACATATTTTGTAACAGTGAATAAGAAAGATAGCATGTCTTCTATGTAATATATATCCACATTTTCTTACTTTTTTCTTCTTCTCTAACTGCATTTGATTTTTCTGAGTTATCAGAACATGATTTTCCCATATTGTGAAAAATTCCAATCTAAGAAAACTTAATCTGCAGTAATGCAGATACAATATACAAAATTATACCTTTTTAGTAAAATCTATTTATAACAAGATCATTCTAAAGCATTCATAAGTTAAAGTTGGTTCTTATCCAACTTTGATTGGTACATTTAATACATTTACCTTTAAGATTATTATTAATAGGTACTTATTCATTATCTATTTTTTCCTTTGTACGTGTGTTCCTATCTGTCTGTTTCTTCATCTTCCTAAAGCAGACCCTTTAGCATCTCTTGCAATGCTGGTTTGGTGGAGATGTATTCTTTTAGACTTCTTTTGTCTGGGAAACTCCTTATTTCACCTTTCATTTTGAATGACAGCCTTGCTGGGTAGAGTATTCTTGGTTGCAGGTCTTTGTTTTTCATTGCTTGAAATATTTTTTGCCATTCCCTTCTAGCTTGTTGTGTTACTGCTGAGAAATCAGCTGATAACCTTATGGGAGCCCCCTTGTATGTTATTAGCTATTTCTCTCTTGCTGCTTTTAGGATTCTCTCCTTGTCTTTGAAACTTGACATTTTCATTATGATGTGTCTTGGAGTGGGCCTGTTTGGGTTCATCTTCCTTGGGACCCTCTGTGCTTCCTGAACTTGCATGCCTTTTTTTCTCCTCAAGTTTGGGAGAAACTGTCATTATTGTTTCAAACAGGTTTTCCATCCCTTGCTTCTCCTCTTCTCCTTCCGGTATCCCTATGATATGGATATTATTACATTTAATGTTGTCCTTCAGCTCTCTTAAAACCTCTTCATTCATTTTTAGTCTTTTTTCATTTTGTTGCATTGCCTGGGAATTTTTTTCTACATTGACCTCCAGCTTGATAATCCAATCCTGTGCTTTCTTTCGCCTGCTTTTGATTGCATTCTCCATTTCCTCCTGGTTCTTATTGATGGCTTCTATGTCCTTTTTAATGCTTGTGTAGTTCTCAGTAAGTTCCTTGTAGCTTACCCGGAGTCCTTTGTAATTTTCTTTGAGTTCGATGAGCTCATTAAGCTTCTCTATCATCATTATTTTGAATTCCTTGTCTGATAGGGTGCTTGCCTCTATTTCATTTTGCATTCTTCCTGGGGATTCCTCCTTTCCATTTGCTGAGGGTTTATTTCTTTGTCCTCCCATTTTAGGTGGCTCTTGTTTGTTTCTGCTTCTTAGATGGCTCTGCTTTGACTTACTGTCTTAGTGGTGTGACCTTCTGTGGTGTAGAGGTGCACTTTGTTTACTTCCTGGATCTGTGCATGAAATTATTATCTGCTCCTCCATCTGCATGCCCAGGGGGCTGGGGGCGGGTCCACGGTGATGTCTATTTTATTAAAATTAATTTCCATTACGGGACAATAATGAGCAAAACTAACAACAAGAAAAACAGAACCAAATATATGAATACAATGAATAGGCCTTCAGTGGTCAGGGTGAAAGGGGTTGGGGGAGGGGGGAGGCAGAGGCAAGAAAGGGGAGCAGCTTAGACAAGAACCTAGTATAAAGGAACCATGAACATGGACAACAGGTGGGATTGACTTTGGGGGAAATGGGTGGGTGGGGAGGGGGACAGAGGGGAGCAAAATGGGGATGGATATAATACAACAACAATAAAATTTTTTAAAAATTTGTTTTGGATTTTAGGCCACTCATTTTTCTTTTTACAACTTTTTAATTCTAGGTAATTCAACACTCTGCTGTTCAGGTGCCTTAAGAAGCTCCTTTGGGAGCAGGTTAGTCAAGGAACTAGTATGGAAGAACCATGGACATGGACAAGAGGAATTGAGTGGGTGGGGAAGGGCACAGAGGGGAGTAAAAAGGGGATGGATATAATACAACAACAATAAAATTAAATTAAAAAAAAGAAATAACACTCCAAAAAAAAAATGGATATTTATTGTTCCTTTAGCCAGTAATAAGAATATTTAAGGAACATGAATAAATAAAATTGCTTCAATTACAAAAGTCAAAAAATTAAATTAAAAAAAGATGCTTCTTTATATTAGTGCAGGACTACCTGATGGACTTATTGTTTATCCCTTTATTCTTCTTCAAAATTATTTTGTAAGCAATGTCCCTCAAAACACTACTTTGACCAAATGACCTGCACAATATGGTATGGAGGTTAAAAATGTTGTTACATACTGCATTAAAACCCCTCCCAGATATTAACAATTATTTATGATGAAAGTGCTAAAAATGCACTTGCAAAAAAATGTGTGTATTTTTTTATCTATGCAAATTCCAATGACCATGGATGGAGTTCTTTCCTCACATAACATCTATTTTTATTCTATAAAATGAGTATTCTATTGCATGTCCTCTGGAAAACACAAATTTAGGTTTTCTAAACAGTACCTCTGGTCCTAGCCAGGCTGTGAAATAGTGTGAAAAGTGTGAATTCCTAGTAAATTTAACTTTAGTGTTATAACACTGATGTAATAAAAATTGTTGTTGAGGATCAGATCCATTGAATTGCTCTTTTACCTTAATCCATGGGAATAATTTTATTTTGAGTCATAGTATTCCAATAACGTTTCCCTTATGTGCCCTATTTAAAGCCTCATGAAAACCATGTAGTAGATTGTGTTTCCTCTTGCCATTGATTCTAGGAAACTAACAGCTAAAATTCAGTCCCATTTTAATAATTGTACAGGATTAAATATTATGCATACTTTTTTATTATGATGTATACTTTTTTCTTATGCATTACATCATATTTTTCTGCCCTTTTTTCACTCTCCAAGTATTTTTATATTTTATTTTCAATGCTATTGAACTTTGTGACTTGTCATAATTGTTTTTGGCCTTGTAAATCAAGGGGAAAACAAAGTAGATAATGAGCAAATGAATTATCCTAATAGTTAAAAGCTTAGGCCCTGGCTGGTGGCACAGTGGATAAGGTGCTGGCCTGCAAATACAAAGGTTGCTGGTTCAATTCCCAGCCAGGGCAACATAACCAGGTTGCAAGCCAGGTCTCCAGCCAGACTGGTAGCTAGAGATAGGTGAAAGATAACCATAAATTGATGTCTCTCTGCCTCTCTCCCTTCCCCTATCTCTGAAAAATAATAAATAAAATCTTTTTAAAAAGCATGAAGAGCAAAGAATATACTACAAATGATATGACTATTCATGATCAGCATAATAATAAAAAATCAGGTAAAGTTCTCAAGTCAGAATTAAAAACTTTGAAGTTTGACCATACTTCATACACTAAGCATATCTTATTTACCTCAAACTCTCAAAGGTAATAGTCATTAATTGTCTTTCTCCTCCTATTAGATTAGAAAAACCTTTGAGGGCAAGGAATGGGCCTTCCTATCTTCCCAGCACTTGGCCCTGTGCCAGAAACTCACTCAATATGTATTTTTGAACTTATAATGTGACTATAAAAGATTATCCACAAAAATGATTTGAAATATAAACTATAACTAGGCGAAATGCAAGGTAATAATGGATGGGAGCTTATGAAGTTAATGGGAAAATCTATTTTAAAGATTTAAAAATAGTATTTCAAAATATAATTTGCTTACATATAAGAAAGAAAAAGATATATTTAATTTAGTCAAAGTACTAAATATATCAATACCTATAGAGTATATTATTCTATATTAAACCAATAGATAATATTTTTTGGAAAATTTGTTAACTACTCTCACCAATTATATCCTCCAATTTATGTGCTATGTCACTAACTTAATCCATAAAATATTGATGAAAGAAAGATTTATCTTTATCTACTACATCCAAAAACTCCTAGCAATTCTGGCTAAACGTAGCAAATTAGATAAATTCAGGTATTTCCATTTCCTCACCCAAACCTGATTAAAATGATAGTAAATGATTCTGATCCTATACTAGCTGTTTGCTTAGTTTGTTTTTGTTTTTATTTTTAGATTCTGTTGTTGATAATTGAGAGTTTGTTGTCATTTTAATGTTCACAATTTTGATCTTATGTTTTAAAATAAGTCCATTTAACATTTCATATAATAATAGTTTGGTGATGATGAACTGCTTTAGTTTTACTGTGTCTCTAAAGCACTTCATCTGCCCTTCCAATCCTAATTGGTAGCTTTGATGGATAGAGTAGTCTTTGCTTTTCATCACTTTGAATACTTCTTGCCAGTCTCTTCTTGCCTTCTTTTGGGAAATCAGTTGATAGACTTATAGGAACTTCTTGTTGACTAAGAGAAGTGCATCTGAGAGCAGAGGGGAGGACATGTCTGAGAGTCGTCCTATGAACTATGTGAGAAAGATCCTTATACAAGCACTAAAAGGCACATTTTAAAAAATAAATAAAATGATAGTAAATGGATTTTAAAATGTTGAATACACTAAGGACAAAGAGAATCAAAATATAATTGACCTCAGATTTTCTGACAGTGGAAAGATGATGTAGACTTGACAACTAACTTAGTGAAAGGGGACCTGACTACTTGTTAGGGTCCTATCAGTTAAAAGCAGCTAGTTCACAAGAAGAATAGCAGACAGTGCAGCTGTTGGGGCTAGCAGGTGCTTCCTATCAAAGATGGAACTTAGGGGTAGTGATAAAGCGAGGGAATTGGTTGTAAACATCCCACCACATCACAAAATCATGAGCTTCTACATCCCTAAAACATGCAAGAGAAGAATGATTCATTCTGAAAGAAAACAGACTAAAGGTTTGTAGCTGAGAAACCCTAGGCATAGGAGAAAGCAAGAATAAAACAGCACTATAAAAACAGGAACTAAAAAAGGACAGAAGAAGCATATACAAACAAACAAACCATGAAGCTTCAAGAACTAGAGGAACAACAACAAACAAAGCCCAGAGCAAGTAAAAGAAGGGAAATGATCAAGATCAGAGCAGAATTAAATAACTTAGAGACTCAAAATACAATTTGAAGAATGAACAAGTTCAAGATGGGGTTCTTTGAGAAAATAAACAAAATTGACAAGCCTTGAACCAGACTAATCAAGAAAAAGAGAGAGGGGACCCAAATAAACAGAATCAGAAATGACAGAACAGCTCTTCTGCCGCCATTTTAAGTCCAGCTCCATACAACGCTCCAACCGCCACCGCTGCTGCCGCAATTTGAACTGTGGGCCAGCACTTCCCGGCTGACAGCTCTGCCACCATGGAGGACGTGAACGAGTACAGCAACATAGAAGAATTTGCAGAGGGATCCAAGATCAACGCGAGCAAGAATCAGCAGGATGATGGTAAAATGTTTATTGGAGGCTTGAGCTGGGATACAGGCAAGAAAGATCTGACTGAATATTTGTCTCAATTTGGGGAAGTTATAGACTGCACAATTAAAACAGATCCAGTCACTGGAAGATCAAGAGGATTTGGATTTGTACTTTTCAAAGATGCTGCTAGTGTTGATAAGGTTTTGGAACTGAAGGAACACAAACTGGATGGCAAATTGATAGACCCTAAAAGGGCCAAAGCTTTAAAAGGGGAGGAACCCCCAAAAAAGGTTTTCGTGGGTGGATTGAGCCCAGATACTACTGAAGAACAAATTAAAGAATATTTCAGAGCCTTTGGTGAGGTTGAAAATATTGAACTTCCCATGGATACAAAAACAAACGAAAGAAGAGGTTTTTGTTTTATCACATATACAGATGAGGAGCCAGTAAAGAAATTGTTAGAAAGCAGATATCATCAACTTGGTTCTAGGAAGTGTGAAATCAAAGTTGCCCAACCTAAAGAGGTATATAGACAGCAACAGCAACAACAAAAGGGAGGAAGAGGTGCTACTAGGGGTCGTGGACGAGGTCAGGGCCAAAACTGGAACCAAGGATTTAATAACTATTATGATCAAGGATACGGAAATTACAATAGTGCCTATGGTGGTGATCAAAACTATAGTGGCTATGGCGGCTATGATTATACCGGGTATAACTATGGGAACTATGGATATGGACAGGGATATGCAGACTACAGTGGCCAACAGA
>PVIW01012547.1:0-31500 GCA_004026585.1 Noctilio leporinus
CATATATGTTTATCAGAGTTATTTCTTCTTGATGGATTGTTCCCTTAAGTATTATGAAATGTCCATCTTTGTCCCTTTTTATGTCCTTCATTGTAAAATCTATTTTATCTGAAATCAGTATTGCTACTCCAGCTTTTTTTTCATGTCCATTTGCTTGATATATAGTTTTCCATCCCTTCACTCTCAATCTGTGTCGATCATTTGTTCTGAGGTGGGTCTCTTGAAGACAGCATATATGTGGGTCATGTTGTCTTATCCATTGGGCTACTGAAAAAGTATTTATTTAAGTTTCAGCTCTGCCAGGGCCTAGGAAGACAGACTCTGTCCTCCTGGTATTCCTAGCCTGAACCATCTTGGCAGGAAAGTGGGTATCCAGGAAGGCTCCCTACAAGAGGTGATGACTTAGCTGTCTTTTAAGACTATAGCAATTAACTAGGCAAAGGGGGAAGCATATGAAAACACCCAGTAGTTTCCATTCTCCCCAACCTTTGGTGGGAAAGATCTGGGCCTCCAGGTGGACCCAGGCCAGGACCAGGTGAATTCATCACTAGTCATCAGCTGGTTGGAGAAAGTTCTAGGCAAGTTTCTGGGCCTAACCCTGGCCCCCTGCTTTGGAAGAGCAACAGAGAAACTCTGGCTAATCAATCAGATCCTTAGGTGCAAGCAAGTATTGAAGTAGTAGGGCTAGACTAGATGAAGGAGGAACCTAGGTGTGGAAGAAAAGGCAGCTGGCACAGGGAGGACCAGACTACAACTATTCCCTCCCCTCCAGGTCCAGGAGCTGCTGCTTGTTCACTTCCTTCTTAGGGGAAGTTGTAGGGGGAGGTGTTAGTAGGAGGCACAACTGCTCACCACCAAACAGTGTCCAAAATATTTGCAACTGGGAGGTATCCTCTCAACTGTTCCCCCTCCCCCTCTCACCCTTTGTCCTTCTCTCACTTCCTCTCTTCCTTTATTCATTTATTTTTTTAATATTTTATTGATTTATTTTTAGAGAGAGGGGACAGAAGGTAGAGAAACATTGATATGCAATATTTTCTTTTCAAATTGCTACCCATGTTTAATCATCATAAATAAAGGAAGTAGAGGGATACATTTTGTATTTTCAGAACTGACATGCTCAATACAGAACTACTGTTTCAAAAATACTACTCAACATTCTATTTGAATTCAACTGAACCTCTGTGAAAAATAAAATAATAAAAAGTACAATTGGTCACTTAAACATATACTACTCATTTCATGCAAGTTATTAACTTAGTAATTACACATATCATTAGAGAACAATGAGAGCAAATACATCTTTATAACACTTGGGAAACAGTTCACCATTAATAAATTTCTATTTTGAAATACCTTAGGTTTTACAGAAGCAAAACCACCTTTCTCAGTAAAAAGTATACATCTATGAAAACATATGTATGTGTTGAATAGGACTTTTTGAGGAGCAACTGATTGTCCCACTATGAAATGAACATGTACCACTGCTAAGCTTTCACATACTCTTAGCGTATAATGTATTTCTTTAGTAGCCTAATATAGTAAAGCAATAGAGACACGTGAACTTTGAACAAAACCCATGGACCACAGGGCCTTGATAATGTTAAAAGGCTGGAAGAAATAATCAAGATATATTATCTAATGTTTCACAATTACTCTGGCTGGGCAAGTTAATTTTTACACATTGTGTACATTTGTCCTTGCTTATATTTGTCCAAAAACATTATTTAAAGAATATTTGCAAAATGTCAGAACCAACCTTGATTAACAATTGACACTCAAAGGCATCTTAGTGGAGAACACACCAAAATGGATTAATTGGAGAGGACACAAAGTACTATTCCCCATTAAATATAACAACAGGGGAACACTCCTTACTGCAAATTCATAATATTTTATATTATTCACAGTCACAGTCACAATATGAAGGTAGAGAAGTTTAGTCTATGAAATATATTCTTTGAAGCACCAGGAATAAAGATATTTCTGCAAGAACATTGCACACATGACCAAGTAGATATCGTGTATGTATAGAACAGTCTGTTTCACAACTACATTTCAGATGAGAATCAGTACAATTGTTGCTTCATTACTAGTATACTTAAACTATTTAGCACCTCATCTGTGATTATTTTTATTTTACCTCTTTTGTACTGCTGACACGTGCAGTCAATGTTTATGTAAATTCAAACTTCAACAGTGCTGAAAAAAGTAGGAAGATGCTTACATCTTCATATAACAATTATAGAAGATTGAAAGAGTATCTGGGAAAACTCCAAATGTGAACTTGTTAACAAACAATAAAGTACATACCTTACAACGTATTTTTGAATTTGTTTAAAAGGCATTTACAGTAGGCTAGAAAACCATAAGGGTCTTTCCTAATCATTCTAAAAGAATTAACAGCCTGTCTAGTTATTTGCTTAAGAAATTCACATTGTTTACCTACCTACCAATTTCTCTATAGAATATATGCATGCCTCATAAAAGTAAAAGCTTAACAGCTATTAAGAGCTATTGGGTTAGTTTATAGAAATTGTCCATTATGTTGAAGATGTTCTAATCATTTCACTTACATTTTTCATTAACTGAGCTTTCTCTACAATCTTCCAAATTAAGTAAGTGCTTCTGTCTTGATAATTTCTGATTTTTCAGTTACTGTAGAAGTTATTCTTTAATTTTTCAATTCCAATAAGAGTCTTAAAATTTTCCCTATTTCAAATAACATGTAAATATTGAAATATTCATAAATATGTGGAAAGTAGCTCACCTACTAAGCTTGCAATTCAAGAGGTATCATAAAACCTACTCTAAAACAATAGGATTAATATTTTTTCTTTTTAGGGAGAAATTAAAACTGTACATTGGAACAAGGCACACTATACTACAAAAGCAAGTTCTTCTTGTCCCCACTAATCTGGAAATGTAAACAATAAATTGAATTACAAAAGCAATTTCTGTGCCTTTTTATTCCAACACTTTTTCAGCACCTCGATGTTATTAGATGTACTTTATGTTTGATATAGCATAACTTCTCTATGCTCACATAGCTATTATGAGAGTGTCTGATTTTTCACTACCAAATATCACTGGTGAAGCTAAGCTCTTTGGATGATAAAGGTAGCAGGGAACTATTTCTATGAAACTCCTTGGTATCTTTCAGGGGATTATTGAGGGGTAGCTGCCCATTGAGTAGTGTCAGAGCCAGGTTACAGTAAGTGTGGTTGTTGCCTAAGGAAGGTACTGGCAAAGTGGTGGTTGGCATTTCACATTTATAACCTCTGCAACAGTGCCTCATTTGTACTGAATCTGAATGGTGGACATCAGAGAGATCAGCTTGAGATGACTCCAGAGAGGCTGAGGTTCTGGTCATAGCAATAGAAGGTATAGGCTGGTGTTCTCCAAAAAGTCCTTGTTCTGCAGAATCTAGAACGTGGCATTGAGAAAGCACTTCTTCTTTCTTGATGGGCATTTCATATACTAAGTTCTTACAATACTTAGAATTTAACTTGCTGCTTTTGGGTCCCTTCCACTTGATCAGGGACAGAAGTTTGAAGCTGCATTTCAGCGATTCCACTTCCTGGCAATTCACCTTCCTTTTTAATTCCATATACTTGATCAAAATCACTTTGATTTCTCCACTGATTAACATGTTATGGAGTCTGCTTTCCAATTCAGAAGTACTCCATCCTTGTCTGAGAATATAGTCTGAAGTTAGCACAATAATAAGTCTTCTACTTTGCTCAACACATCTTGTGAGATCTTCAATATATGTTCCAGTTGGAATCAGGTCTCTTTCTGGAATGAAGAGTTTATATCCATAGTGTTTTTCTATGACATCTGGCAATATTTCAAAAGCATATTGCTTCTTCAGGATTGTCACAGTCTAAAGTATCTTGGTCCACTTTTGCGTAAGACAGATAAGTATCATATTCCTGTTGTCATCAGTAGTTTCATCACCTCCAAAATGCTATCTGTAAAAGAGCATCAGTTCAATATTGTAGCATTTGTAGATGATCACAAGCAATATAAGGCAGAGGGAGATTCCTCCATTTTGTTCTTTATATCTATGGTTCTCTTTTTATCCTTCTTCTCCTTCTCTTTCTCCTCCTTCTCCTCCTTCTCCTCCTTTTTCTTCAAGCAAGCCCTTTAACATTTCTTGTAATACTGGTTGGGTGGGAACAAACTCCCTTAGCTTTTTTTTGGTCTGGGTAGCTCTTTATTTTGCCTTTAATTTTAAATGTTAGCCTTGCTAGGTAGAGTAGTCTTGGTTGTAGGTCCTTTCTTTTCATCACTTTGAATATTTCATGCCCATCCCATTTAGAATGAAGTTTTTTTGTTTGTTTTGTTTGTTTGTTTGTTTGTTTTTTACTATTTTGAGAGAGAGAGGAAGGGAGAGACAGAGAGGGAGAGAGACATCAATGTATGGTTGCTTTTCACCTGCCTCTAGCTACAGACCTAGCTGGAGACCTGGCTGGAGACCTGGTTTGCAACCTGATTATGTTTCCTGGCTGGGAATCAAACCAGTGACCTTTGGGTTCAGAGACCAGTGCCTTATCCACTGTGCCACCAGCCAGGGCCTTCTTGCTGTTTTTAATATTCTCTCTTTGTCTTTAACCTTTACCATTTTAATTATGATGTGCCATTGTGTGGGCCTCTATGGGTTCATCTTGATTGGGACTGTCTATACCTTCTTGACTTACGTGTTTTTCCTTTGCTAGGTTAAAAAAGTTTTCAGTCATCATTTCTTCAAACATGTGGTCAATCCCTTCCTCTTTCTCTTGTCCTTCTATACCCCTGTGATGAAGGTGTTGTTATACTTAATGCTGTCCCAGAAGTCCCTTATACTTTTTAAATTTTTTAAAACTCTCTTTTCTTTTTGTTGTTTTATTTGGGTGCTTACTGTTATCTTGTCTTATAAATCACTGATTTTTGATCCTCTGCTTCATCTAACCTGCTGTTAATTCTTTCTAGTGTATTCTTCATTTCAGATGTTGTATTCTTCATTCCTAATTGGTTATTTTTATGGTTTCTATGTCCTTTTTCATGCTTATTATCTCTGTTTAAGTTCTCACTGGAAGCATTCATCCTTTCCCTGTGGTTCTTGAGCATCCTTATAACCATTGTTTAAACTCTACATTTAGTATCTTGATTGCTTCTGTTTCATTTAATTCTTTTTTTGGAGATCTCTCTTGTTCTCTCATTTGAGGAATAATTCTTTGTTTCCCCATTTTGTTTCTCTGTATTAAGTAGATCTATTATGATTTCCAAACTTGTTTGATGGTTGTATGATGTAGATGTTCTGTTGGGCTCAGTAGCACAATCTTCTGAATCACCTGAGTTTGGTGCTCCAGAAATGTTTCTTGTAGGTTATATGTACCCTCCTGTTGTAGTTGAGCCTTGAATGCTATTGGCCCTTTGATGGGTGGAGTTAAGTCTTCAGCCTGGCTAAGGATAAACGTTGCTCACCATGTAAGAGTCACTCTGTAGGGTCTGCCCCTGAAGTGGAGTTATTCACAAAGGGTCTGGTGCCTGCCGGAATCCCCCTTTGGGTGTGCTGTTTATGTGGCTAGTGGGGTCAACCTCTGCTGTGATCTGAAGCCCATCAACTGGTTGAGTTGGAACTGGGTCCACACTTGGGCAGGGTTCAGGTATAGGTAAATGTCAGACATTGTGTGTGACTGGCATTGGGTTACTGTATGGAGCTGTCATGCTATTCAATGTTTGTGTCTGCATCTAGTCTGCTTGGGTGTGCATGGGAGAGGCCAATTTGTACAAGGGCCAACTTCCTCCAGCTTAGATCTGGGGGCAGATCTATAAAAGGTTCACCTGCACCTGTCAACTACTCCACATGATCTTCCTCCAGAGCCTTTTGAAGAAAGACTGTAGAGTGGGCCCAGGCTGGCCACGATGCATAGGGTCTTCCACAGGTCACAAGCTTGGTCGGGCAGGCTGACTGTAGTTGGGAGGATGGGGCTTGTGGTTCCCCTACTTGGGAGCTGCATGGTCAGGCACTTAATGAGAGAAAAGTGGCTACTACTCCAGAGCCAACCACTCAGTCTCTGCCAAAGTCTCCAACTCTAGCTCCACCAGGAGGAGCATATAGCAGGTTAAGGTTGGGTGCAGCCAGCCAGCCCCTCTGCCAGAGCAAGCCTAGCAGGGCAGAGCCACTGGGGCTCAGGAGAACAGGTCAAAATAGTCACCCACTGGGGGTGGTGCTGGCTCAGCCTAGCACTTTGGCTCAGCCCCAGACTATAGAGCAGGGTGGCAGGGCAGGCCAAGTGATTCAACAGGAGGGGGAGTGCACTCAGCTGTGTACTCGGGGTAGGGAAGAATGGTCTCCTTTCCAAAGCTACATAGTTCAAGCACTATCTGAGTTTTTGCCAAGAGCTGGTCTAGAAAAGATCACCCCAAAGGTCCCTCCTGGGTGCAGCCAGCAGTCCCCTCCAAAAGACCTGAGCACAACAAAGTGGTATTATCAATAGCTGGGAGACCTAGCAGTTACTCCCCAGGTTGGTGTTGTAACAACAGGGGTGCTTGGGCCTGGAAAAGTGGCTTCTGGGTCTCTAGCAGACTCTCTTCTCTCCCAGACAGAATGAATCTCCTGCCCCTCTACTTTCCCTTGGTCCCCCTCCTTCCTCTCTGGGCCTCGGATCTCTCTCCTTTCATGGACAATGACAAGTGGCTGCCCAGCTTGCCAACCATATCCCTCTGGGCTTGGTTTCCACCGCAGAGTTCAGCCTGGTCTCTGATCTTCCTGGGGAGATTTCTGCACATTAGTCCCTCAGCTCAGACAGAATGGGCTGACAGAAATAATGGGGTCACCAGGAGAACAGGGAATAAGTTCTGACCTGCAGAGCACAGATTCAGCTTGGGGTCTCACAGCCTCTGGGCTGCTCTGAAATGACTGTGGCCAAACCTGTCCTGGAGAAACCAGAAAGCACAGACCATAGTGAGTTTAGTTGAGGTTGTCATTGGGTGTGTGGTTCTGGCAATGACTGGCCTGATCTGCACACACATCCAGTGGAGAAAAATATTAGCTGCCTTGGGTGTCCGGTCCTGCACTGGCTCTTCCCTCTCCTTTAGGTCTGTCACACATCAACATACTTCCCACTTGGCCCTCAGTCCTGCTCCCTGGGACCAGGCAACAGCCTCTTCCCTAATCATCCCAGCCCCTGGAGCCCCTCTGTGGTGGCCCACTCTGGCTGAGCAGCACAACACTTTGCCTTGACCTCAGGGTTGGCTGCAACCATACCTTCCCAGGTGTTTCTCCTACTAATCTATGAACAATGTGATAGAGCACCGCATTCGCCCACACTTTTCCTTCGAGGGTTTCTGTAGAAAAATGAAGGGAGAAAAATAGAGATGCTGTTAGCATAACAGTGTACCAAAGCTGTGAAACTGGCAGTGTTGACAAAAGAAAGGTTTGTTGGTTTGGTGGATGTGCCTTTCTGAGGCTCCACATGGAAGGCCGTCTTTCTTCAACCTCTTCCTAAACCTCTTTCTAAAGTTTCCTCACCAACACCGAGAGTTGTAAGAGTTAACAGAGCCAAGCCCCTGGGCTGATAGAAGACTGGCAAAACCCAGTGTGTGTGTGTGTGTGTGTGTGTGTTGGGGGACATGGGGTGTTGGGCTCAATGCAGAAAATCCCAGTGCCCCCAGTCCCCAAACAATAACTGTGCAGGGATGTTGCCCATTCCTGAAAGACAGGGGCTCTGGAACCCTTGACAGCTTTGCCAGGCCTTCTGTAGAGACTACCCAGGGCTAGGTAGTCTACCTAGGACACTCCACTCAACCTTCCCTCCTCTTTCACTCAGCTTCAGGCTTGTATGGTAGTGAAGGTTCTCTCAGGATCTCTTAACCCCTCCTATTTTCCCTCACACAGTCACTTCCTCAAATAAAATCCTTTACTTTACATTGTTCCCAAGTAAGTGACTGCTTTTTGGAAGATTTGTCTAACACAATTGGGCCGTGCAAGTCTCCCTCAGTCCCGAGCAAACAGAGCTCCCTGAAGACGTTGGGCGGAATTCTGCCAACAGGGGGCGCAGGAGCCCTGGGAGAAAGCCCCTCCGTTCTACTCCAAGGCTCTGGAGAGGCAGGCCAGGCGTGGCAGGAGTGAGCTGTCTAATACTCCCATCTTGGCTCCTGTCTCCAAGTCTTCGTCCATTCCCACTTCCACCTTAGCTGCCCTTCTAATCGTCACTCAAGGTCAAGTTAATTCAAGGTGAAGCACACTGGCATCTGTGCTAGATATTGGAACACTCTGCTCCGTTGGGGCCCAGGTGTGTGTGTTGGCGGGGAGTGGGGCTATAGAGACTGACTGGTGCCCACTGGATCTAGACCTGCTGGTCTCTCTGAGGGGTGTGTTTGTGATGTATGGGGGTGGGCAGCTCCTTGGGGTAGCACCTGAGGAAGGGGGCCTCTGCCCACTGAGCTCTGAGGCCACAGGACGTTATGGTGGAGGTTCCCCAGGAACTCCTAAGTTTCTACGGTTTCTACAGTTTCTACAGTTGGCCTGTGTCCACAAGGAAGATGGTGGGAAAGCTTTATTCTTTTCTGTACCAAACCTGGCCACACCTTGGTGTCCGTGACACTTTTAATAAGCTACAAACACCTACAAAACAACCCACAGGGGAAAACATGGGCTTTGGTGACAGGCAGAATTGGGTTTAGATCTTTCTTGTTCTGTTAATCACTAGCTATATGAACTTGGACACTAATTTCCCTGAACTTGATTTTTTTTTTTTTCAGCTAAAGAAAGGGAATCATAACACATAACTCCAAAGCTTATTGGGAGAATTCAATAGGTAACACTCAAAGTTCCATGCACAGGGTTTCTCCAGGGGACCATGGTTTTCAGCAGGGACAAGTAACAACTCCTAGTGGAAAGTCTGGAAAATCCTGGGGGTATTTTTAGTGGTCACTGGTGTAAAAGGCAGGGACCAGAGATTCCCTATGGTGCACAGACAATAATGTACAATAATGTACAATGAAGACAAGTCCTCTGTTCTACGTAACAAAGTAGGACTTTTTGTTTTTTCACAATTTTAAGACACACTGAATTTTCCAGGAACACAAATACTGGGTAAATTGAGGAAATTTCATAATGTATCCGCTTCTTTACCTAGGTGTTTACTGATTTGGAAAATCTTATCAGTGACATTACTGCCACTTAGTGGCTAGGAGATACCTGTGCATCAGTCCACAATTCTAACGTCACATCAGACCCTCTGGTCTGATGGTGGTATCTCTCAGTGAGGCACTTCCAAAGCTCTCTCTGTGCACACATCCCCTGGGTAGAGATTTCTGAGGTAGAGATTCCAATTCCAGCATGTCTGAGCTGGGGCCTGAAATGTGTGTTTCTCACCAGCCTCCAGGAGGGGTGGATGCTACCAGGTCCTAGTGCAGGCCGTGACATATACAGAACATGTTTTATTATAAAATACACCTCTTTTATTCATCCTTTGAATGGCAAGACATTGTCTTAGGTCAAGTTTCCCTGGAAACCGACTCTGAGATGGAGATTTCTGAGCAGGTGGGGAACAAGGGTGTGCTCTTGAAAACATTAGTGCGGGGTGGGAAATGCAGTGTGGGGCATAGGAAGAAGTTGGGCTGTGATTCTGGTCGTTTTTTGCCTGTCCTTTTATTCATTCATTCATTCATCCATCCAAATTCTTACCAAGTGCCCCGCTCTGGCCCTCTTTCCCTCTGTGGCTGCCCCTCCACCATGCCCTGCACCCCAGGCCCTCACTGACTCATTTCTGGGAGAGATGTGCAGAGCCAGGGGCCCAGTTGAGGGGAAGAGAAATAGGCCCTGATCTGGTGGCACCGGTGGCCCTTCCACAGCAACTTTGTCCTCCTCTGGTTGTGCTGGCCCCTTCCTGGGCCAATTTCACCTCTGCCCAGAGTCTGGGTCCCAAAGGCCCCAAGGAAAGAGAGGCAAGAACCCAGATAGGGCACAATGAACACGCACACATACATTTCTGGGTTTTTCTGAGTTTCCATCCCAGCTCCTCCATTGACCACTTGGGGAATCAGGGTCCATTAACCCAAAATAACTTGCTAACACACTAAAAACCACAGTTATTGCAATGGTCTATTTCTATAATCTTTTGATTTCCTCTGAGTACAAAACACCCATACTCACATACATGATTTAGAAAATTGAAATAAAAAGAACTGAAAATCACCTACAATTTCACCACCCACAGTCAGGCACTGCTAACTTCAGGATAAATAATATTCTGGGTTCTTTTCTCACAGAGTTACAGCTGAAGTGCTGTCGGTAGCCATGACCAGCATGGCTGCATTTTTATTAAGACCTTAGCATGTATTCAAGGAACATGCATTTCAGCCACATTGCTGTCCACTAATTAGGGCTCCAGCGCAGCTATGAGTGGCGCCCCTGCACCTTCTCCGCATCCCTAGCCTCTAGCTTCTCCCAGCTTCAAAAGAAGGAACTGCCATTTGAGCCAAATGCTTTACATTCTTTACCTCATGGGATCCTTACAACCACCTTAAAATATATGTTTTGTTATGCCAATTTTGTGGATGAGGATACTCCGGCTCAAACAGTCTAAACAGTTTGCTAGAGGTGGGAAGTAGAGAACCCAGGTCTCTGGGTTGCAAAGCTCATGCCCTTTCCTAAAGATCGGAGCCCTTAGGGATCTTCCAGGCTGGAGAAGACGCTGAACATCTCCTGGTCCATCTGGAGGTTTAATTGGGCCAGTGCCTATCCTGTCCTGAGAACAAGGCTGAGTGTATAGCCAGTGGTGTGGCTAATCATCCCCCAGTGGTGGGGTGGCTCTGTTATATTGTAGAGCCTGTATTGCAATACTTCAGAGAATGCAAAGGGATGCTGTTAGCAACAGCCAAGAGCAATGGGCATACACAGGAATGTGCCAGAGAAATAGTAGGGGAATGGTCACCCTGCTCAATGGAGGCAGATGATGGTGGAAGGACTCTCCTAGGGGATTGCCCAGACTGCCCAGAATGCACAGCTTCATCCCTGAAGGTGAGCTCTGGTCACCAGGAGGGGTCACGTGGTTTCTTCAGTTCTTCAATGTCCTCTGACTCTCTTCCCGACCGGGCACTCAGAATCCAGGTTGGTAGTCACCCTGGATGCAGAGGCAGCAGGCAACTGTGCCAGGGCTGGAGTCCGCCAGCTCTGAATGTGTATTCCAGAGCCATCTCGTTCCATAACTTTGGGAAAGTCACTTAACCTTTCTGACCCTCAGTTTCCTTGCGTATGAAATGGGACCAATAAAGTCTAATTTGTGGGTTATTATATGATATATGGTCTGTGAAGGTGCTGAGTGCTTAGTAGGAGATCAATAAAAATATCATTAGCTTCTGAGGTGGGGTTTGTGGTTGGGTGGGACTGGGGTCATCAAGGTGATGTTAATTAAGCGACAGGACCAAGTTTTCTAGACAGGGGCAAATTCTTCATTGGCCTATGGCTTTCTCCTGCACAAATGCCTCAGAAGCACTAGCCTGGGAGGCAAGTGGCTGTTCCAGTCTGGGGTCTGCTTTTTGAGACCCTGGGAAGTAAGCAGTGGCAGATGTGCAGGGAAGAAAACCAGAACCTGAAGCAACATCAAGTCAGCGAGAGTTTTCCCTTTTTCCTTCTCTGGCATCTCCTGCCCTGAACTCAAAGACAGCTGAAAACTAGAATTGTGGTCTGAGCAGACAGAAAGAGCTCCAAAAGAAGAGAAAAGGGCTTTCCTAGAGGTTAAGGTGAGTGGAGGAAATCTGTATTTTGTTGTAGTTTTTTGTTTGTTTGTTTTTTAAGATTTGTATTCATTACTTTTAGAGAGAAGGGCAGGGAGGGAGGAAGAGAGGGTGATAAACATCACTGTATAGTTGCCTTTCACCTGCCTCCAACTAAGAACTTAGCTGGAGACCTGGCTTGCAACCTGGGTATGTGCCCTGGCTGGGAATTGAACCAGGGACCTTTGGTTTCAAAGGCTGGAGCCTATCCACTGAGCCACCAGCCAGCGCCTGCTTGTTGTGGTTTTGTCCATTCTCTTCCACCCCCCATTTCCCAGGCAGAACTATAGCAGCAGTGGCAGCAATAGCTGAATAGGCCCATAAAGCTCCAAGGGACCAGATCTCTCTGATCAGAGAACCTGGAGCCCAAAAGTATGAGGAAATCCCATGGCTTGTTTCCCTCTCTCTCCATCCTCTCCCTACTTTGGCAACCAGCTCCCTTGAGAAGGGGCTGGGAATGTTCTCTCTCTTAGGAATGCTATGCCCACAGCAGAAGGTACCGAAGGTCCAGCAAACCAAGAACCTAGCGCTATAGGGGAGAAATAAAAGTTAATACGTAATAAAATCTTAGAGCTAGAGGCCCTGGCACCTTGAGCCCTCACAGCTGCTCAGACAGAAACGGATGCTTCTGAGAGATTACAAAACAAGAATGAGGTTGCCTGTGCTTAGCAGATCTGGAATCGAAACCAGGGCTGTGCTTGTAGCCCTGGGGCCTTTAGATAGGGCAGACAAGAGAGACTAGGCAGAGAGAGGCGTGTGGATGGCAGCTGTGGGAGGAATTAAAGCACCTCTACTTCCAGGGACAGAAAACAGAGTATCAGTGGCAGGCTGTAAGGACCTTCTTCAAACATGCTCTTTCATGTTCTGTGAAACTCAGACTCAGGGAAGGACAGGAATTTACTTAAAGTCATGCATCCAGTGGCAGAAATATAGGTTTTCCTGAACTTTTCTTGATTTATGGAGAATTAAGTACTACACGATTTTGAGAAGTTTTGCTAAGGATTTCATTGTGTGTGTGTGTGTGTGTGTGTGTGTGTGTATGTTTTTACCAAAATGTGCACAGTTCAAGAAAAATAGATTCTTATGTCTAGATGTCCTTAATAAAGATTTTGCTAAAATAGCATAATCAGTATTGATATTTCTTTTTTAAAGGAATGCTCCAGATTAAATGCTACACACTGAGAGGAGCTGATTAAGTAATAATAGATTTAGCACAATCAGCTTTGGCAATAAGAATTAGAGAAGAAAAGTGGGAACTACTTCTATACTTTCCCAAAGGGGAATGATTAAGAATATTTTGGGGCCCTGGCTAATAGCTCAGTGGATAAGGCGCCAGCCTGTGAACCCAAAGGTCGCTGGTTTAATTCCCCAGCCAGGGCACATAACCAGTTTGCAAGCCAGGTCTCCAGTCAGGTCTGTAGCTGGAGACAGGTGAAAGGCAACCATACATTGATGTTTCTCTCCCTCTCTGCCTCTCTCCCTTCCTCTCTCTCTCTGGAAATAATAATAAATAAAATATTTAAAAAAAAAGAGTATTTTGGTATGTGTACTTAATGGGCTATGTTTATGAATCTATGATGAAGAGAACACAGTGTTAATTAATTAACAAAATAGAAACACCAAGATGTTAAATAGTGGTTGTACTCAAGTGGCAGGCTACAGATGAGCTAAATATTCAATTTTCCTATGATTCAGAAGTTCTATAATGAGAATGTTCTTTTTGCAGAAAAGTGTTTTATTTGGGGGTGAGTGGGAAGGTACTTTTTTTTTGTTTAAGATTTTATTTATTTTTAGAAAGAGGGGAAGGGAGGGAGAAAGAGAGAGAAATATTGGTGTGCAAGAGAAAACTTAGTTGGTTGCCTCTCATACACCCCCAACTAGGGACCTGGCCTGCAACCCACGCAATTGCTCCAATCTGGAATCAAACCAGCAACCTTTCCATTTGCAGGCGGGTGTTCAGTCCACTGAGCCACACCAACCAGGGCAAAAAAAAATTTAAGCCACTCTTTATTTTGGTGGGAGGACAATAGCTGGAACAATAGCTTGTCTGACTAAGCAACATCCATGGCTGGTAACCCATTTCAATTTTGCTCATGACTGTATCTCTGCCTCTTAGTTCACTGCCAGGTGCAGTCAGAATCGTAAATATTTGTTGATGAATAAATGAATGGAAGGATGGATGACATATTTAGAAATATTGAATAGTTGGAAATTTAAAACACCTAGCAAATAAATAAGGACTTAAAATCAGAATTATTCCAGCCCCGGCCAGGTGGCTAAGTTGGTTGGAGCATTGTACCGTACACCAGAAGTCTGCTGATTCACTTTCCTGTCAGGGCACATACCTGGGCTGTGGGTTTGATCCTCAGTTGTGGCGTGTATGGGAGGCAACAGATCAATGTTTCTCTCTCTCCCTCTCCCTCTCTTTCTCTCAAATTAAAAAACATATCCTCAGATAAGGAATTTTTTGTTATTTCAAATGGAAACCATGTAACTGAGACAATGAAAAATAATCGTATGTTAGAGGATCTGGCTGTGGTTAAACATTGTGTATCCATCGGATATGACACAATACTCATAACCTCTAGGCTATCAACGGCCCAGACAACTGTCTAAGACGTAGGCCTGACACTGATTTTCCCCACCTCTGCCACCATTCTCCAACCAGCTCTCTTACCTCCATGTCACGATAAACCCCAAGGTTTGGAGAGGAAGCCAATAAATGAGAGAAGTGAGCAGGTGGCAGGCCCAGAAGAGACCTAGGGGCCCTAGCTCCAGGCTGTGTCCTTCTAGAAGCCAGCCCCTTACACAGGGAAGCTCATTGCCCTGAGAGGCCTCTCTGGTTCTGGCATGAGAGGGAGGGGCAGGAGGCAGTAATTTACCACCATAAATAGTGTGTCTTACATGAATACAATTTATGTATTCCAAGTACCCAACAGTAGTCATTCAGTTACAGTAGGACCACTGAGGGTGGGAGGGAGGGAGGGACAACAGGAGGAAGGAAGGAAGGAGGGAAGGAAGGAAGGAAGGAGGGAAGGAAGAAAGAAAGGAAGGAAGGAAGGAAGGAAGGAAGGAAGGAAGGAAGGAAGGAAGGAAGGAAGGAAGGAAAGCAAAATGTTGAGCTGGAAAATGACAAAAGCAAACAGGAAATCAATGGCCAGTTTCCTGGAGCACTTAAGAGTTAGTCTGTTCTCTGGAACTTAAAACCTAATCGCTGAGACAAGCCTTCCTCTGAGGCTACCTTCCCAGCATTTTCTCTGAGCCTCTTCCCTGCCTTCCACACCACCACCCACACACATACCTGGGCTCCTTCTAATATCCCTTTTGGGCCTGGAAACCCATCCTTCAAGGTCCATGCATTTCTTTGTGTGGCCAGATTTCCTTGTCCCTGTCTGCCCTGTCAGAGCTCTTGGCTGGGTGTCATGTAAGGATCTGTGTGTGTGGCCACCCCACTCTGAATACAGTAAGCCCATGAGAGCCAGTAACTGCGCACAGCTAGATGGAACCACTAAGAAATGACACATGGACTGCTGGCTTTGGGCATGTGGAAAGGGCAGGCCAGACCAGGGTGGCTGGGATGACCAAAGGTAGGCAGCTTTCCACAAGGGTGGAGGCCAGCAGCCTCCTGGTGTCCAGCCAGTCTAGAGGATGGTAAGAAGGAGGTACTACTCTTCTGAGAATAGGCTGCTAATACCCTGAAAAAAGGACCAACCAGAAGAGAAGGTGCTGGTGTGTGGGGAGGGAGAGCCAAGCCCACATCTCTTATTTGGAGAGAGGAGAAAGGCAGAAAACAGGATTCCTAAAGCCAGTGAATCAGATAGTGAGAGATGAGGGTCCAGGGCATGGGGTCCAGCAAGACAGCAGTCAGAATGACCAAAAATCCAATTAAAGAGTGGAAAACAGAAAAATGACCAACAAGCAACAAGATGCTCAACATCACTAATGATTAGGGAGAGGCAAATCAAAACTACAAGATACAGTCTCATGTTCATGAAGATGGCTGCTATTAAAAAAGTTGAAAATAAGTGTGACAGGAAGCCATTTTGCAATGGTACAGAATACAGAAGTTTTTTTTAAAAAATAGCCATAATCTCATCACTCAAAAATAATCTATTTTAATGTTAATTGAACAGTAATGAACTCTTTTAAGGATGATTGGCTTGCTGTGTTATTTCCCATTCTGGTATTAAATAAAGTATATTTAACCAATCCCCTATTATCAGACATTTTGATGGTGTCTGATTGTTTACTATTATAAACACTGTTGTGTTTAAATTCCATGTATATTTTTACATTAATTTTTTATTCCCCAAAAAGGGGGGAGTTCAGGTGGGTGGTGGGTCACTGGGGAAGGTGAGCAGAGCGTAAAATCCCAGCCAGGAGAGGTTCAGTTACTCCTGGGAGCCAAGGTGCACCAGCTGTGTAGGATTCCACACATGGGTGCATCCTCAGATCCTGGAGAATCTTGGTAGAATGAAGATCCTAGTCAGTAGGTCCAAGATGGGGCCTGGGTTCTGCATTTCTAACAGGTTTGCAGGTGACACTGATGTTGTCTGACCTTTAAGAAGCAGGGCCTGCCCTGGCCAGTGGCTCAGCTGGTTGAAGCATCATCCTGCACACCAAAAAAGGAAGGAAGGAAGGAAGGAAAGAAGGAAGGAAGGAAGGAAGGAAGGAAGGAAGGAAGGAAGGAAGGAAGGAAGGAAGGAAGGAAAGAAAGAAAGAAAGAAAGAAAGAAAGAAGAAAGAAAGAAAGAAAGAAAGAAAGAAAGAAAGAAAGAAAGAAAGAAAGAAAGAAAGAAAGAAAGAAAGAAAGAAAGAAAGAAAGAAAGAAAGAAAGAGAGAAAGAAAAAGAAAAAGAAAGAAAGAGAGAGGTTTCAGGTTCAATCCCTAGTCCAGTTGGGGCATGTACAGGAAGCAACCAATTGCCATTTCTCTCTCAAAATGATGTTTTTCTCTGATCAATATATCCTCCAGTGAGGATTTTTTTTTAAAAGAAGAAGAAGCAAGGTGCCAGGATAAAAGGTGAACACACAGAAGGCAGAGATGACAGGTCTGGAAAAGAGCATCTCTCAGAATTCGGTCCAGAGGCTTGTCAAGTTCTACCTTGTTTCTACCTCACAAAGGCCAGTAAGGGAAGGGGTTTCATACACCTCATGCAGGAGCTGAGACTGTTGATGCAAGATAGATGCTGTGCATCTGGGGGCCATCCTGGTGGTGGCAGCAGGAACAAAGTGAGAGACTTCCAAGGGGACAGCTTCAGAGAAGGCAACTGGACCAATGAGAATTTCCCTACCTGAAGAGGGCATGTATTTTTGTTTAACGTTTTATTATGGAAAGGAGCATTAATACTCCGAAACTGAGTAGTATGATGACCCGCTTCAGCAATTATCAACTGATGGCCATTTCTCCAATTAGCTAGGCTATTCTCAATAGATCATTTAGAAATATTTTAAAACATATCTTCAAAATATAAGCCCTCCCTTTAAAAATGTATGTCTTGTTTTAATAAAGGAGACGTATCTTTCAGGATAGTCATTTAGCAACATTTATTAAAATAATTTGTCATAAAATATAAATATTAACAAAATTATGTGTTAAATAACAGAATTTTATTTCATTGCTATAAAATGAAAATATGTAGTACCTAAATATAGTACATTGAAAATATAAATTTATTTTTTATGTATTGATTGATTTTTCTAATTTAATTTTATTGTTGTTCTATTATATCCATCCCCGTTTTCCTTCTCTCAGTCCCCTTCACCACCCAGCCACTTCCCCACCAAAGTTAATCCCACTTGTTGTCCATGTCCATGGTTCTTCCATGCTAGTTCCTTGACTAAACTGCTCCCCTTCTTTGCCTCCTCCTTCCCCCTCCCCCCTACCCACTGAAGGTCTATTCATTATATTCATCTATCTGGCTCTGTTTTGTTTGTTGCTTGTTTTGTTCATTATTGTCCTGTAATGGGTGAGATCATATGGTATTTGTCTTTCACTGACTGGCTTATTTCACTATGCATAATACTCTCCAATTCCATCCATGTCATTGCAAAGGGTAGGAGTTCCTTCTTTCTTCCTGCTGTGGAGTATTCTACCATGTAAATGGTGTACCAAAGTACACCAAAGTTTTTGATCCAATCATTCACTGATGGGCACTTAGGCTGTTTCCCAGCACTTGGGTATTGTAAATAGCACTGCTATGAACATAGGGGTACATAGGCCCTTATGAACTGGTGTTTCAGGTTTCTTCAGGTAGAGTCCTAGTAGTGGAGTTGCTGGATCAAAAGGCAGTTCCATTTTTAGTTTTTTAAGGAAACTCCATACTGTTTTCCAAAGTGGCTGCACCAGCCTGCATTACCAACCAAAAGCACCAAAGGTCCCTTTCCCCCACATCCTTGCCAACACTTGTTGTTTATTGATTTGTTGATAATTGCCATTCTGACAGGTGTAAGGTGGTATCTTATTGTGGTTTTAATTTGCATCTCTCTGATGACTAGTGATGTTGAGCATTCTTTCATATGCCTCTGGACCCTTTGTATATCTTCCTCAGTGAGTTGTCTGTTCAGGTCCTTTGCCCATTTTGTAATTGGGCTGTCTGTCTCCCTGGTGTTGAGTCGCATTAGTTCTTTATGTATCTTGGATCAAACCCTTGTCTGAGGTGTCATTGGCAAATATATTTTCCCATACAGTTGGTTCCCTTTGAATTTTGCTGGTGTTTTCTTTAACTGAACAGAAACTTTTCAGTTTGATATAGTCCCATTTGTTTATTTGTTCTTTGATTTCCTTTGCCCTTGGAGAAGTATCAGTAAACATATTTCCGCGTAGGATATCCAAAAGTTTACTGCCTATATTTTTCTCCAGGACCTTTATGGTGGCACTGCTTATGTTTAAGTACTTTATACATCTTGAGTTTATTCTGGTGTATGATGTAAGTTGGTGGTCTAGTTTTATTTTTTTGCATGTTGCTGTCCAGTTCTCCCAACACTACTTGTTGAAGAGACTGTTTTTACTCCATTTTATGTTCCTTCCCTCTTTGTCAAATATTAATTAACCATAGAGTCTTGGGTTAATTTCTGGGCTCTCCTTTCTGTTCCATTGATCTATATGTCTAGTCTTAGGCCAGTGCCAGATTGTTTTGATTACAGTAGCCTTGTAGTATAGCTTGACACCTGGTATTGTGATTTCTCCTACCTTGGTCTTCTTTCTCAAGATTGTTCTGGCTATTAGTGGACATTTTTGGCTCCATGTAAATTTTTGAAATATTTTTTCTATCTCTGTGAAGTATGTCATTGGTATTTTAATTGGGATTGCATTGAATCTATAGATTGCTTTGGGTGGTATGGACATTTTAATTATGTTAATTCTTCCCATCCATGAACATGGTATATGCTTCCATTTATTTGTATCTTTCTTCATTTCTTTCTTCAATGTTCTATAGTTTTCTGAGTACAGGTCTTTTACCTCCTTGGTTAAGTTTATTCCTAAGTACTTTATTTTTCTTGTTGCTATAGTAAATGGGATTTGTTTTCTAGCTTCTATCTCTGAGTTTCATTATTGGTATACAAAAATGCTTTTGATTTGTGAATATTGACTTTATATTCAGCTATTTTGCCAAATTTGCTTATTAGGTCCAGTATGTTTTTCATGGAGTCTGTTGGGTTTTGTATGCACACTATCATATCATCTGCAAATAATGACAGTTTGACTTCCTCCTTTCCAATTTAGATACCTTTGATTCCTTTTTCTTCTCTGATAGCTATGGCTAGGACTTTCAAAATGATGTTGAACAGAATTGGAGAAAGTGGACGGCATTGTCTTGTTCCTGATCTTAGGGGGAAAGCTTTTAGTTTTTGCTCATTGAGTATGATACTGGCTTCAGGTTTCTCATATATGGCCTTTATGATGTTGAGGTATGTTCCCTCTATTCCCATTTTGCTGAGTGTTTTTATCATAAATGGTTGGTGTACTTTATCAAATGCTTTTTCAGCATTTATTGATATGATCATATGGCTTTTATCTTTCATTTTGTTGATGTGGTGTATTACATTTATTGATTTGTGAATGTTGTACCATCCTTGCATCTCTGGGATGAAATCCACTTGATCATGGTATATGATCTTTATAATGTATTGCTGGATCTGGTTGGCCAATATTTTGTTGAAAATCTTAGCATCTATGTTCATCAGAGATATTGGCCTGTAGCTTTCCTTCTTAGTTGTGTCTTGACCTGGTTTTGGGTTTAGAATAATATTGGCCTCATAGAAAGACTTTGGGAGTCTTCCCCCTTGTTGGAGGTTTTGGAATAGGTTGAGAAGGATAGGAGTTAGTTCTTCTCTAAATGTTTGGTAGAAGTTACCTGGGTACCCATCTGGTCCAGGGCTCTTGTGCACTGAGAGATTTTGGAATACTTCTTCAATTTCACTAGTTGTTATTAGTCTATTCAGGATTGTCGCTTCTTCTGGATTCAGTTTTGGTAGATGATACATTTCCAGAAATTTGTCCTTTTCACCCAGGTTGTCATATTTCTTGTCATATAGTTGTTTGTAGTAATTTCTTAGAATCCTTTGCATTTCTGAAGTATAGGTTGTGATTGCTCCTCTGTTGTTTCTGATTTTGTTTATTTGGGTCCTCTCTCTCTTTTTCTTGGTGAGTCTGGTTAAAGATTTGTCAATTCTGTTCATTTTTCAAAGAACCAGCTCTTGGACTTATTGATTCTTCAAATTGTTGTTTTAGTCGTTAAGTTACTTAATTCTGTTCTGATTTTGATGATTTCCTTCCTTCTAATTGCTCTGGGCTTTGTTTGTTGTTGCTCCTCTAGTTCTTGCAGCTTTATGGTTAGGTTTTTTATATAAGCTTCTTCTATCCTTTTTAGGTAGGCCTGTATTGCTATGAATTTCCCTCTGAGGACTGCCTTTGCTGTGTCCCATAGGTTTTGGGCTGATGCATATTCATTGTCATTTGTTTCCAGAAACTTTTTGATTTCATCTTTGATCTCATTGTTTACCCATTCCTTTCTTAAAAGCATGTTATTCAGTCTCCATGAGTTAGACTGTTTGTGGTGTTCTCCCTTGAGGTTGGTTTCTAGTTTCAATCCATTGTGATTTGAGAAGATGCTTGGTATGATTTCAATTTTCCTATATTGAGGCTTGTCTTGTGATCTATCATGTGGTCTATCTTTGAGAATGTTCCATGCGCATTTGAAAAGAATGTGTATATTGCTTCTTTGGAGTGAAAGATTCTGTTTATATTTGTTAGGTCCATTCCCTCTAGAGTGTTGTTCAATGCCACAATATCCTTGATGGGTTTTTTTTTTTTTTGGTGTTTTTTTGTTTGTTGATAATGGGGTATTAAAATCCTCTACTATTAGTGTATTGCTATGTCCTTTTTGAAGTCCTCCAAGATTTTCCTTATATGTGGGAGCTCCTATGTTGGGCATATATATATTTATAAGGGTTATGTCTTCTTGATGGATTATTCCCTTAAGTATTATGAAATGTCCTTCTTTGTCCCTTTTTATGGCCTTCATCGTAAAATCTATTTTGTCTGAATTAAGTATTGCTACTCCAGCCTTTTTTTATGTCCATTTGCTTAATGTATATATTTCCATCCCTTCACTTTCAATCTGTGTCAATCTTTTGTTCTGAGGTGGGTCTCTTGAAGACAGCATATATGTGGGTCATGTTTTTGATCCATTCAGCTACCCTATGTCTTTTGATTAGTGCATTTAATCCATTTACATTTAAGGTTATTATTGATTGATACTTATTTATTGCAATTTTCCCACTTTGTACCTGTGTTCCTCTCTGTCTCTCTCCATTTCTTCATTTTTTTTTTTAAAGCAGACCCTTTAGCATTTCTTGCAATGCTGGTTTGATAGATATTCTTTTGTCTGAGAAACTCCTTATTTCTCCTTCCATTTTGAATGAAAGCCTTGCTTGATAGAGTATCCTTGGTTGCAGGCCTTTGTTGGAATATTTTTTGCCATTCCCTTCTGTCTTGTATCGTTTCTGTTGAATAATCGTTTGATAGCCTTATTGGAGCCCCCTTAAATGTTATTTGCTGTTTCTCCCTTGATGCTTTTTGGATTCTCTCTTTATCTTTGAAATTTGCTATTTTAATTATAATGTGTCTTGGAGTGGGTCTATTTGGATTCATCCTCATTGGAACCCTCTGTGCTTCCTGAACTTGAGTAACATTTTCACTCATCATGTTAGGAAAGTGTTCTATCATTACTTCTTTGAACAGGTTTTCCATTCCTTGTTTCTCTTCTCCTTCTTACCTCCCTATGATATGGATATTATTCAGTTTCATGTTGTCCTGTGGTTCTCTTAAAACTTCTTCATTCTTGTTCAGCCTTTTTTCATTCTGTTGTATTGCCTTGGAATATATTTCTATGTTGTCCTCCAGCTTGCTGATCCAATTGTCTGCTTCCTCTAGCCTGCTGTTAATTCTTTCTACTATATTCTTCAATTCAGAAATTGTATTCTTCATTTCCTCCTGGCTGTTACTGATAGTTTCTATGTCTTTTATAATGCTGGTGTAGTTCTCAGTAAGTTCCTTGTAGCTCCTCTGGAGTTCTTTGTAGTTCCCCTGGAGTTGATTGTAGTTTCCCTGAAGTTGTTTGTAGTTTTCTTTGATCTCACTGAGCTCATTGAGCTTCACTATCATCATCATTTTGAATTCCATATCTGATAGTTTGCTTGTCTCTGTTTCATTTAGTGATCTTTCTGGGGATTCCTCTTTTCCTTTTGGTAATGGATGTTTCTTTTTCTCCCCATTTTTAGGTTTTGTTGTAATCCAATTAGACTGATCAGCTGCCAGACTAAGGAACTGCTAGGTTGGAAGGATTGATTTAGTTGTAATTTTATTGGTCCAGGTTCAGATGCAGCTTGGGATGACAGAATGATTCAGTTGTAAATCAATCAGCTACCAAACTCAGGCCCTGTTGGGCTAGACAGAGTGGTTCAATTGTAATCCAATGGATCAGCCACCAGACAGATTCAGATGTAAATCAATGAATTTGTGATCAGCCACCAGGCTAAGGCGCCACTGGGCTACGCAGCAAGATCCAATTGTAATCCATGAATCTATGTTCGGCCACCAGGCAGAAGAGCTGCTGGGCTAGACAGCAAGGTTCTACTGTAATCCAATGAGTCTGTGATTAGCCACCAGGCTCAGGTGGCACTGGGCTTGATTGAAAGATTCTATTGTAATCCAGTGAATCTGTGATCAGCTGCCAGGCTAAGGGGCCACTGGGCTAGACTGACTCAATTGTAATTCAATGAGTTTATGATCAGCCACTAGGCCCAGGAGCCACTGGGTGGGACAAACCAACTCAGTTGTGAACCAATGAATCCATTATCAGCCACCAGGCTCACTTGCCACTGTGTGTGTGTGTGTGGGGGGGGGGGGGTGTTGACTGTCTGACCCAGCTGTAAGTCAGAGAGTTTGTAATCAGCTGCCAGGACCAGGTGCTGCTGGGTGATAAATATCTCTTCAGGTGCCAACTATTGTATCTATGCTCAGGCACAGCAGGGCAGGAGAGGTTTATTTAGATGTAAATCAAAGAATTGTGATCAGGTGCCAGGCTCAGGCACCTCTGGGTGGGGCAGATTGCTCCAGTGGGCAGGGCTGTGAGGACCCTCATACAGAAGCCACTTGGTGCAGCACAGTCTGCCCAAGGTGTGGGCAATGAGTCAGCACTGGGATCCCCACAGCCACCTTCCCACTTCTCTCCTCCAAGCCACCACCGCAAACTTTCCCACGTGTCTCCAGTCCTCTTTGCCCTCTCTCCGCTGGAGCCCAGGGTGGGTGGGTGCCAGTGCATTTTCACTGTGGTCACCCTAGGAGTTCTCTCTCTCCAGCATTCTCTCAGGCTAGTAAACCCCACAGCTTTCCGCCCTTCTCAGCTGGATGCTGCACTGCTCTCCGCTGTCTTGCTGTAGCTGGGACACCCAGCTAGGGGAACAGAACCACCCCCCTTCTCAGGTGGAGCCCCTGGCTCCATCCTTTAGGCTGCTGCCTCTGGTAGGGGCCCAGCCAGCCCTCTCGTATCTCCATGATTCCTACCAGTCACATTGTGATGAAGCATCCTCTTCTGTTCTGTCTGTGGTTATAGGACTTCTTTCCAGCTGGTGTTCTGTTGGTAATTCCAGCTTTTTCTCCAAAAACGTAATTCCAGATGTGACCTGGGAGGAGATTGGTGTAGCTCCACTCACTCACTCCTCCATCATCTTGCTGGAACTCCCATCAAGAATATTAATTTAAATATATAGAAAACTGATTGTGCTATAAAATATTAAGTAAAAAAGGCAGGTGGCAAAACAGTATTGGCCAGATAAATTTATTTTTATAAAAGCATAATAGACATAACATATATATCCACACAGGAACAAAACTGGAAGAAAGTATTTCAAAATTTCAAGTGGATTTCTGGGTAATTTTAATTTTCTCATTGTGCTTTTCCAGATGTTCCAATTCAACAATGAGAATATATGAAAATCATAAAAACAACATGAAAAGAAAAAAACAATGGCAGGGTGGGACTTTCCAAGGACACTTTTGTCATCCCAGGCCTTGTCACTGGCAAGTGATTGCATGCTGTCCCTTAGCCTGAAGTATCCTCCCAGGTAACTGTGGGTTTCTGTCTTAGGGTTAGCAGTGACCTCCTTCAGAACCCTATCCCTTTCCTGGCATTAGATCCTAGTTGGCCTCCACTTGGCTTCACATAGTGCTCCACCCCTCCCCTCCCAGCTTCCCTGGGATGAATCCCTTTGAGCACTCATGGGTCTGGGCCAGCAGCTTTTGGACTTAACTGATATATTAGGCAATAGTACTTGACACAATCTTATCCCTCCCCTGACAGTGAGCCTGAGACTGTCACATATTGACAATAGTTGGTGCTGCCTAACCCAAAAATTCTCTTGCCTAAGGTTTCTGAAGATAAATTTCAGGGATCATTAAAATAGTAATTGATGGTTCTTATCCTGGCTGTGTTGGTTACTTTGTTAGAGTAATCATCCTGTGAACTGAAAGGTAGGATGTTTCTCTCCCTCTCTCTCTCTCCATCTCTCAAAAAATAAATAGATAAAATAGTAATTACTGAATAGTCAGCATGGCTACTGACATAGCATTACTACATAAAAGCGTGGGATCAAATTTACCAGCTACCATTGCCATTCAATGCCAAAAATGTAGGTGGACAAAAACCTCAAAATAAAGACAATCCTAATAAAGACAATTCTAGAAGTTGAATAGGTTTGCCCTCACCAGTGTGGCTCAGTTAGTTGGGCATTGTCCTGAAAAAAATTAAAAGTTTTTAAAAATAAATAAATAAATAAAAGGTCACTGGTTTAATCCCTGGTCAGGGTACATACACTAGGTTGCAGGTTTGGTCACTGTTTCTCTTCCTCTCTTGCCCTCTCCCAAAATAAATTTTTTTTTTTTTCAAAAAAGAAATTGAATAGGCTTCATTTTAAGAAAAACCCAGTTGTGTGGTCCTTTTCTTATTATTTCACCTCAGACCAGTGAAAACTTAACCATAGACCAGCACTGGCCCCAAACAAGACTTTAGGAACTGCCGCTCCTGCTCAGGATTCCAGGAATTGGTGGTTCCTACATTCCCCAAGGTCATATTTTGTAAAACTTCATTTTCTTCAAATTACAAATGAGTTTGTGTTCCCTGTGTGCCGTGAGACACACACACTGTCCCTCCTCCACCTGGAGCTGCAGCGGAGCAGTGAGACACTTTCAAGCAGTCATCTCTTTTAAAAACATTGATCCAACCAGATCATTTCTCACTTATTCTATACTGCTATACTGCTAGCCCTTTGTCTACAAAGTCAGAGAATTCAGCCTTTTCACCCATTGGCTTCATGGCCCAGAATGACCTCACTTACCAGGGTCACATAAAAACCACCTCTAACCCTCTAACCCACCCCCCACCCCCCACCCCCAATAAATAAATGATTGGGTGTTAGCCCTGCCAAAGGTCAGCACTCAGCCAGTTTGCACCTCCATAGCTCTGCATTGCTGTTTCCTCCACCCGCAATATTCTCTGTTCTCAGGCCTCTCACCTTCCTGGCATATGCCAATTCTTTCCCATCAAGTCAGCACAATGTCACCTCCTCCAGAGAGCCGCCTCCTCTGCTCTCAAGACATCTGGCATATACTACTCTGCGAGCACATGTCACTTGCTGTCACGTGCCAGTCTGCTGGGACACAGACTGTTCAACTGTGCCCCCTCTCCATGGTTTACCACAGAGAAGGTGCCTGGTGAATCCCAGCTGTTTTATTGATTCTCCGTGTTGGCGATCCAACCTGACTCAGCTGTTTCAACATCCTCTCTTAAGATCTTTCCAATAAACCCAGGGAATGCTGGCAGGCTGATTAAGAGAGAAAAACAACAGGAAATCTTGGGGGTTGAGAACCGTGTGCCTGGTAAGAAACAGACATTGGGTTTCCTGATCCCCTGAAGGGCTGACCCCCATATGCATTAGTTTCCCCCTTACAAAAAATCTTTCTGCTATATATGAGCTCTGCCAATGTTTTTTTTTTTTTTTAAGATATTTTATTTATTTATTTATTTTTCTTAAGATTTTATTATTTTTAGAGAAAGGGGAAGGGAGAGAGGTAGAGAGCCATCAGTGTATGGTTGCCTTTCACCTGCCTTCAGCTACAGAGCTGGCTGGAGACCTGGCTTGCAACCTGATTATGGGCCCTGGCTGGGAATCAAACCAGCGACCTTTGGGTTTGCAGGCCGGTGCCTTATCCACTGTGCCACCAGCCAGGGCTAGATTTTTTATTTTTTTAACTGTGTGGAAAGCATCCATGTTCTATACATTAGGAACAACTTTGTAGCAAAAGAACAAATTGTTTCCCCAAAATTTAAGGAAAACTTGAAAAGAAGACAATGTATGCAGAGTTGTGATCCGTGTATGATACAAGCTATTGATTGGCAGAAATGCTACCGATGGAGATAGGGTGCAGGTTCTTAGTGATCACAAATTGAATGGACTACAGAAACAGGGTTAAGCAAAATAAGTAAGATTTATTAAGAAAAGTATACTTCCCAAGATACCAGCATGAGTCACCTCAGACCAGAGAAATGGTTGGCCCCCTTCTGCCAAAAGGGTGCAGGCTTTATAGGCGGCTGGTTTTCTCTGAATCCGTTTCGTTTGGTGGGCTTTTTAAGGCAAAAATGCAAGTGATTATATAACATTTAAGCTCTGCACATGCTATTTCCCACAGTGCTCCTTGATAGCCCCCTTGGGAGTCAAAGTGCAGTGCTATTATAATAGCATGATAATGAAGCAGAGGTGAAACAGAGGTCAACTATAGCTATGGTGCCCACTCGTGGCCCCTTGCTAGGAACTACAAGGCATTTCTTGGTAACTAGGACCCTGGACATTGTTTGATGACAGTGTGGCACCTCAGGACTACCTCATTCCTATGCTGTCTCCTCAACTTCCCCCTAAAACACAGTTCTCAAAAATTCTTTTTTGACTTGCTAAGGGAGGACAGTCAATCTTCCTGCTAGAAAGAAACAGTAGACCTGCCTTGCTGAGAACCCAACTCTTGGCCTCTTCCGTCTAGCAGTTGGAGAGGAATTCCTGAGACCTTCATGGATGCTGGATGTTGGTCCATTCCAGTATCACCTTAGGGATTGGTTTGAAACCCTGGAGCATTATCATCTTGATGTGGAACTGTCCAAGTCTAGAAGATACAAATTTAACCAATAGGTTAAATAAGCACAGGCCCCAGAGCACTAGGAATAAGAACGTAGCTAAAAGGCCTAACAGGCATTGACCGAGTGGTACTTGGGAGTCAGGAGATCAGGGCATCTCGAATACCCAGGTTTTGTTTGTTATACTCACATAGTCACTTTGCTTGTTCATAGATATTCTTTATTGATATAAACTAGCCCAGAGTTATTTACATAGGCACAGCAAGCAAGTCTTGTTGATCATTGCACAACCCTACCTGCTCAGCCAGAAGGCAATTAAGGGCCAGATGATGGTCCATGACTAAGTTTGCTAACAAGTCTATGGAACCATGTATATTCCTGCTAGGGTATCAACAGTGTGGCAGGGGATAGCATCTATAATCTGAGCTCTTGTCATGTATTTTCATGATATGCAAATCCTTCCCACAGAGTAGCAGCAGCTATGGCTGATGCCACCTCTGCCACCACTAGATCAAAGGCTCTGTTTTCCCTGGCTATGGTCTGTCCCCTAACCTATGGGTAACATTTAAAACTAAGGCCATGAGGGACCAAAGTACCAAAAGTGCAGTCACCTCCATGGTAAGAATTTTTAAGGTGTCAGTAGGCAATTGCTTCTAAGAGTTCAGAACAGACAGTTAAAAAGTTGTTAGGAGAGGGCAGCTTGGAGCCCCAGCAGGAAGGGAGGCCCAACCCCGCACACCCATGCTGTCCCACAAGTTCCCACAGAAACCACAGCTTGAAACTGGGCGAGGGAAACTTGCAGCTGGCACAACCAGTGGTGCCCATTGCAGATGGTGAAAACCTCCTCAAGGAGCTGGATGGGGAGGGGTAGCTATTGCCTGGGCAAACAGTGCCCTTCGGTGCTTCCCACAGAACCAGTACATGAAGGGAGGGCCCCAAAATGCCTGCAGTGTGGAAACCCAGCCAGGCTACTGGAGGCTCAGCCTACTGGGGGTTGTAGCACTCAAAACCAGCCCTCACTGTGACAGCCACAGATCCTGCCACTCCAAAGCCCGGCAGCCTGACTGTAGACTGCAGAGACTTGATCAAGAAAAAGAGGCAGGGCCCTGGCTGGTAGCACAGTGGATAAGGGGCCAGCCTGCGAACCCAGAGGTCGCTGGTTCGATTCCCAGCCAGGGCACACATGATAAGGTTGCAAGCCAGGTCTCCAGCCAGCTCTGTAGCTGGAGGCAGGTGAAAGGCAACCATACATTGATGTCTCTTTCCCTCTCTGTCTCTCTCTAAAAATAATAAAATATTAACAAAAAAAAAAAAAGAGAAAAAGAAAAAGAGGCAAACTCAGGAAATGGATTGCTGCTAATCTCAAGCACCTGAGTTATAACCGACACTTACATGAACTATTAATCCCTAACATCTTTTTCAAAAGTCACTTCTAGCCTTTACGATTAGTACATTTTAAGTAAATAGTGTTTATATCATAGTGTATCCCAAATCCCATATTTTCACTCCTCCCATCTCTCAATTCATTTAACTACCCAACATCCTCTCCCTATTCTGGTATTAAAGTCTACTTACTCTCCTGCTACAACTCATTCCCATTCCTCAATCTAAGTATTCCTCCCACCTCCAGCCCCTTAAAACCCTTTTGTGTGGGAGCACTACTAGGTGCCAAAAACTCATTTTCCTGCTACAAAAACACACTTGTCCTCTCTCCACCTTGACCAATTAGTGCTCATTGAGGGTGGACAGGGAGGTAGATGCAGCAACTTTACAAACTTAGCTGTAAAATGTAGTTATAAAACATAGCTATAAACCACCTCCTCTTCCTCCAAACACCTCTTAATCTCTCTTTTTCTCTTATTTACCTCATGCTCCCATCTCACATATAGAAATTATAGTTCAGACATTGTTGATAGTGCTGTGGCAAAACTGATTCACCAACTGGATTTGAATTTTTATTTAATCCCTTTTTTCTTTTTTCTTTCCTTCTTTTTTCTTTCTTCTTTTTCCTTTCTTTTCTTTTTTCTTTTTCTTCCCCCTTTACCTTTTTTCTTTCTCTTTTTCTTTCATTTTTTCTCTCCTTTTTTCTTTCCTTTCTCCTTTTTTTTCTTCTTCTCCCCCCCTTTTTTTCTCCTTTCCCTTTTTCACCACTTCTTCTAAGTCAACTTCCTTACAGTAGTTCTCTCACTTATGTTTGTTCCCTTGCACAGCATCTACTATATAGGTATATACAGTGTATGTGCAAATATAAATCTATATAACTTCTGATAGGCTTAATATCTTTCACTCCCACACACAGCATTCGGATTCTCCCCCTCCCCATTTCTATATAAGAGGTAAAGTATGCTTTCTCTCTTGCATCCCCCTACCACTTCTCGCCACTATCTTTGCTACTCCTTTGCACCCTTCAAAATTATCTATACTTCAGTCAACTCAATAAATTTTCCCCTCTTATAATTGTCTTATTATATCTACATCTTCATTAAGACTAGCTCATTTGCATCTGAGAGTGTGATTAAGGGTGGAAGTTATCTTTGAGGGTATGGGTATTTAGCTAGGCTCATATGCAGTCGAAAGGGGGATTAAGGAGTGAGATCTTTGACGGTGTGGTAATTTTGCCTGGACTGGTGGTTCTGTTTTAGAAGCAGCTCAATAACATTATATGAGACATGGTAGAAGGAGTGTCTCTCAATCTGCAAACTGGAGTGAAAGGAGCAACACATAAAACAAATCCAAAATACAACCAGAGAGCCCAAGTTAATGACATAAAGGATATCCCAAGAGCAACAAGTTGAGGAAATCTAGGAGACTGCAACACTGAACCCCACAAATCTCCTAACACAGAAGGGCACTTCACAAAGGCAGGGAGTCAAAGCAGATTAATCCAAGAAACAAAAACAAGCAACAACATACACCAAAAATGGGAAGAAAAAGAAACAGTCCCTCACCAAAAGGAAAGGAGGAATCACCAGAAAGACTGCTAAATGAAATAGAAACAAGCAAACTGTCAGACACAATTCAAAAAATAATTATAAGAAAACTCAATGATCTCAAAGAAAACTACAAAGAACTCCAGGGCAACTACAAGGAACTTACTAAAAATTACACCAACATTTAAAAGGACATAGAAACCATCAGTGAGAACCAGGAGGAAATGAAGAACACAATTTCAGAATTGAAGGACACAATAGAAGGAATCCAAAACAGATTAGATGAAGCAGAGGACTGGATCAGCAAATTGGAGGAAAACAGGGAAAAAATAACCAGACATTGCAACAAAATGAAAAAAGACATAAAAAGAATGAAGAGGTTTTAAGAGAGTACAGGACAACATGAAACACAACTGTATCATAGGGATACCAGAAGGAGAAGAGAAGTAAGGGATAGAAAACCTGTTTGAAAAAGTAATGACAAAGTCAGGTCTCCAGCCAGATCTGTGGCTAGAGGCAGGTGAAAGGCAACCATACATTGATGTTTCTCTCCCTCTCTGCCTCTCTCTCTTCCCCTATCTCTGGAAATAATAATAAGTGAAATCTTAAAAAAAAAAAAAAAAAAAGAAAGAAAGAAAGAAAAAGTAAGGAAAACTTTCCTAACTTGATGAGCAAAAACATCACACAAGTTCAGGAAGCACAGAAGGTCCAAATGAAGATAAACCCAGTTAGGCCTACTCCAAGACACATCATAATTAAAACAGCAAACTTAAAAGACAAAGGAAGACTCCTAAAAGCATCAAGAGAGAAACAGTTAATAACATATAACCAATAAGGTTATCAAATGATTTCTCAGCAGAAACAATACAAGCCAGAAGGGAATGGTGAAAAATACTCTAAGTAATGAAAAACAAAGGTCTGCAACCAAAAATACTCTACCCAGCAAGGCTCTCATTCAAAATGGAAGGTGAAATAAGGAGTTTCCCAGACAAAACAAGGCTAAATGAATACACCTCCACCAAACTAGCACTGCAAGAGATGCTAAAAGGCCTGCTTTTAAAAGATGAAGAAACAAAGAGAGACAGAGAGGAATATAGGAACAAAGCAGGAAAATGTC
>PVIW01012548.1:0-31519 GCA_004026585.1 Noctilio leporinus
CTTAGTGAAATAAGCCAGTCAGTGAAGGACAGGTATCATATGTTCTCACCCATTACGGGACAATAATGAGCAAAACTAACAACAAGCAAAACAGAACCAAGTGTATGAATACAAGGAATAGGCCTGCAGTGGTCAGGAGGAAAGGGGTAGGGGGGAGGGGGGAGGCAGAGGCAAAGAAGGGGAGCAGTTTAGACAAGAAACTAGTATAAAGGAACCATGGACATGGACAACAGGTGGGATTGACTTAGGAGGGAAAGGGTAGGTGGGGAGGGGGACAGAGGGGAGAAAAAAAGGGATGGATGTAATACAACAACAATAAAATTAAAAAAAAAAAAAAAAAAAAAAAAAACATTAAGCTATTCTTTGCACAGTCTCCTGTTTGTCATTCTTCAAAAAATGTGAAAATATGGCATTGTGAGGTTTATAAAATACATTTTTTATTGATTCTATACTTTCAAGTTGAGGTTTACATTTTTAATCCAGGAACAATAATTTATGAAATTAGTTTTTCATTATAAATTACGGCTGCTAGGTTAGGAATGTTCTGGTGCTAAGCAGGAATGTAAATTGAACATATTTCTGCATGGGAATTCTAGGGGTTAGTGAATCAGGGAGCTGGGCTGTTAAAGAGTCGCCAAATATATGTGAATTCAACTTCAATATATTTGAGCCTGAATCATGCAGACACCTTTAAAAGCACAACTCAAGCAGCCTTATTTGTCCTGGTAATGAATGACCATGCTAATACATAAGTCTCCTGAGTGAAATCTTGTTAGCACAGTTAGCTGTTAAATATTATTTCCAACCAATACCTCTCAGACAAATAGGTTAGCTTAGACACAGAAGACCAAAGTTTAAAATAAGTTAGTTTACACCTAAAAGTAATAAGGCTAAGAATTTTAATAAAAATATAAGCTCCGATTCCTACTATTTATATTACAGCTGTTAATGAAGTGTGATACGTGAGGAAGAATGATACTTCCATCTTTGACTATACTTATTAGTGCTTATTAGGTGCCATTGTTTTAGGAGCTAGAGATTCATCAGACAAAAGTCCCTCCTCTTGTGGAATTTATATACATTCTAGTGGGAGAAGAAAGACTATAAACAATAAATATTATTAAGTACAGATGTTATATAATAGGAGGTGATGAAAACAAAGCAGGGTAAGAGGGATCAGGAGTGCTGCCAATATTTTAACTTAGGAAGTCAAGATGGACTTTATTGGGAAGTTAATAGTTGAGCTAAGATTTAAGAGAGTGAACTATGAATATATTTGAGAGGACAGCACATTAGACAGAAAAGCTGATGCAAAGCCCTGAGACAGAAGCATGCCTGGCATGCATGAGACAGCGAGGGGGCCAATGTGGCTGGAACAGAGGAAGCAAGTGAAAGATAGTAGTAGAAGAGGTTAAATAGGCAATAGGGGAATTAGATCAGTTGGGGCCTTGTAAGTCATTATAAGGACATTAGCTTTCATTCTATTTTAACAGGATTCTTCTGGTTGTTGTGAAAAAGGATTTTAGCGGGGATACCTGTTAGGAAGCTATTGTAATTGTCCAGGGAGTTGATGGTCGTTTAGACCAGGTAGGTGGTCAGGCTTTGGATATATTTTGAAGGTATAGGCAACAGGATTTTCTAGGGAATGAGATGGGGCACATAAGAGATAGGCAAGGTGTTCAAATTTTTTTTTTAACTTTTAAAGAAGATTGTATTATTTTTAGAGAGAGGGAAAAGAAGAGAGGGAAAGAAACATCAATGTATGGTTGCCTTTCATCAGCATCCAGCTATGGACCTGGCTTGAGATCTGGCTTGCAACCTGGTTATGTGCCCTGGCTGGGAGTCAAACCTGCAACCTGTGGGTTCGCAGGCCGGTGCCTTATCCATTGTGCCGCCAGCCAGGGCTCAAATTTAACAACAGGAAAAATGTGAATTATTAACTGAGATAAGAGAGACTATGGGTGGTAGAGTTTACAGGGGAAAATTAGAAGTCTGGATTTAGACTTGTGAAATTTGAGGTGCCTGTTAGTGAAAATTAAAGAAGCAGTCGCTTATACCAATCTGGAGTTCAGGGCAAAGGCTAAAGCTAGAGATAGAAATTTGGGATTTTTCAGCACAGGGATTATATTAAAGCTATGTGTTGATAAGGTCACCAAGGAAGTAAACATAGCCAGAGAAGAAAAGAGGCCCAAACACTGCACTTGGGTGCTCCTAAGAGCTTGGGTATTGGGGAAAAAACAATAGAGGATGTTAAAAAGTAGCCAGTGAGTTTGTTATTATTATTATTTTTACGATTAAAAAAATTATCATTTGCAGGGAGAGAAGCAGAGAGGGAGAGAAACATCAATGTATGGTTACCTTTCACCTGCCTCCAGCTACAGACCAGGCTGGAGACCTGGCTTGTGACCTGGTTATGTGCCCTGGCTGGGGAACCAAACCAGAGACCTTTGGGTTCTCAGACCAGTGCCTTACTCACTGCGCTACCAGCCAGGGCCTATGGCCAGTGAGTTTAGAGGAAAACCATGAGAGTGCAGCACGGGAAAGCTAAGAAAAGGAAGTGTTTCCAAAGATGAGGACGTGACTAACTGCTACAAATTCTGTTGACGGACTAAGTGAAATTAATATTGAAAATTGCCTGCTGGATTTAGCAATGACCTTGACAAAAACAGCTTCTGTGGGTTGGTGAAAATGAAAAAGCCTGATTGGAATAAGTTTAAGAAAGAATGGGAGAAGAGGCATTAGAATTAGAAATTATATACAATCCTTTTGAGTTTATTATAAAGGAGAGCAAATAAATGGGATAGTTAGCTGGAGAGGGAAACAGGATCAAGAAAGACGTTTTAGGATTGGAGAAATAACAGCATATTTATTTTCTTTTGAGAATGGTCAGTGGAGAGGAGAAAATTGATATTGTTAGAAAGGAGAGTACTGTTAGAACTATATTCTTGCATAAACATGAAGAGGTGGGATCAGGTGTCCACCTGGAAGGCTGGCCTTATATGAGCATGTGCAATTCATCTACTATAATTGTAGAAAAAGCAAATTGTGGGTACAAATGATAGTATATGGGTAAATGTGCTTGTGGGCATCAGTGGAAGTTCACTTCTGGATACTTTTATCTCATTTAAAATGTAAGCAAGACCTTCAGCTGAAAGGGAGGATGAAGAAGGGGTGCTGCTGGAGATTTGGAGAGGAGAAAGTATGAAACAGTTACCTAGGAGAATGGAAGAAAAAAATGGACTGGCTAGATAATAGTACAATTGACAGACAACAGTAAGGAAACATTTGAATAAAATAATAACAATAGCAGGTAAACATATTGCATACTTATATTTTAGGCACTGTTTTAAAAGACTTACATATATTGACCTATGAATTGGCACAATGATCCTTATTTTAGGATAAGAAAACTGAATTGTTACTTTCCTGTGGTCATGTACCTAACTGAATGGCAGAGGCATGATGCAAAGCCAGGCTTTTTGACTCCATATACTACACAATCAAATATTTATTGATTGACTGAATGAATGGATAAATTAAAGAAAGGGAAAAAACAATACTATCTCCATGACCTGTGATTTCTGTTAAGTCAGTTTTGCTACTTATGCGACCTAAGTGCTATGTTCCAAATCTTGTAACTGGATCCATGTGTGAAAGAGGAGCTGTACAGATAGGGGTGTGACATTGATAGTTCCCTTCTCCCCAGTTATGTTATCTTGGCCAAATAACTTAATTTCTCTGAGTCTCACTTTCCTCATCTTTAAAATGAGAATAACATGTACTTACAGCATTTGTGGAGAAGACCAATCGAATCATGTATGTTAAGTATCTGGTATACTACCTGGTGCAAAGTAGGTTCTCAGTAAATCAGTTTTGCTCTCCCTCCCTATTCTGGTGAGTTGCCCAAAACTTCATTACCCTCTCCAGAATGAATCCTTCTTTGCACTTACCTGCCAGTTTCATTACCAGAACTGTAGTCTCTGCTCTCAACCCAGCTAAGTTCTTTGTAGTATCACAGGTGGAGAGGGAAAGCTGTCTCCTATTTTATTTGTTGAGGCCCTCTTCTGCCTGCCCTGCTAGTAGCCTGCTCTGAAACAGTGAGGACTTCCAACTCTGCCCACACCAGTCCTTGAGTCAATTCCTTGAGGCGTGGCTGGAGCCAGGTCTCCTCTGATCTGTACTTAACAAACTGTCCAACAGGGGAAGCAAAAGAGTGCACTTAATTTTAATAGTGTCAGTTATATCAAACTCTAAATTTACAAAATTATCCCAGGGACTAATTAATCCATATTACACGTGTGCTGCAAAGAGCTTTTCCTGGAGCAATGTTTTGTGTTGTTTTTGCAGGAATACCTGTTTTATAAAGTAAGACACATAAACACTTTTGCACCCTTACCATTAGGCTCCAGGCAAGTGGTGATTTTCCTTTTTCTTTCTTGTTAAGTGTTTACAATTGCGAGCACCAGCGCCTATTAACTTAGTTTCAGTTGGGTCCGAAAACAACGGCGTCCCAAACTGCAAGCACACAGGCCTCTCTATGCTACGCTGATAAGCATTCATGAACGTTGCTCTTTAGTGTTTCATTACTTGGATAAACCAGAGGGCCCTTTGGTTGTATATCGTTTATAATAGTAGGGCAAGAACTTAGAAAAAGGAAAAATCAAGTCCAAGCAATTGTCTTATACGAAAAATAAATAAAATAAAATAAAATGAACGTATACGCTTTTCCCAAACCACTTAACAGTTCAGGCACATTTCCGACCTGGAGCGCACTAACACGTGCGGCACAGCTGCGTGGCGAGGGCTCGGCCACAGGTGCGGCGCTGCCACGGCGCCAGGATTTGCGGCTGCGCAGAGGCCCAGGGCGTGGGGCGTTGCTCGGTGGCCTAGAGCGGCCAGAGCGCCATCTTGGGCCTCTCCGCTCCGTCAGCCGTGCTTCTCCCTTCGAGGGAAAGTTCTGGAAGCTTGGAAGCCCAGGAGCCCGCCCCGAAGACCTGCTGCTGATGAGGTATGTTGGTAGCCTTGCGCGCGAGGCTTCGGAGGGCCCGGCGCTTTCCGTCCTCTGTTCCTCGCGCTTCTCGCATTGCTTTTCCTTCAGACTTGCCGAGGTCGAAGCTTTACCTCAGGACGCAGGTGGAATGTGGTTTCTATTTCTCAAGTTGCGTTTCTGGGATTGTAGACCTACCTTTTTAATTTTTTTCCCAGAAGCCTGGCCATCAACCTGTGAAATTATATTTACTGTAGGTGGTGTTCGTGATCTCTTGCCGCCTCCGCTCGTAAGGAGGGGAGGGGGCGTGGAAAAGGAAGAATGGACGGGGCCATGAAAATCCTTGTAGGCCAACGTCTCTCATCTGAGAATTGAGCCTGAGAGGGAAAAGGATTGGCCGAGATTATGGTGCAGGGGTACATTTATTTAGATTGGAAAACTTGGCGAAAACAAACAACCATAGTAAGAAAAGCGCAGAAGAGGAGACCGTGGATCAGGCGAAGGCCGTCGCGTGCAGGCTTTTGGTTTCGCGACGGGAGCGCCGCGGGCTGGAGAGGTGCGGTGGCCGCAGCGCGTGGCTTCGGCGCGGCAGGGACCCGCACGGCGGCCCCGGAGCGTTTCCCGGAGCTGCCGAGGGAGCCTGGCTGCCCCGGCCCTACTTTGCCGATTCATTCTTAGTCGTTAACGGTGCACTCGTGGGGATCTACTGCTCCCAGTTCCTTTCTATGAATGCACAGAACCACTTCACCTCTCTTCGCTTTGGTTAGAGTAGTTCAAATTGTTTATAAGGCCCACATAGAGTGTAAGAATTTAAATGGACGTATGTTAGGGGAGTGTATTTTCGGGCGGATTGTCATCCGCTGAACAGTTGGTTAAATTGTATGGGGGTGGGAGGGGGAATAAAAGTTACAGACCTTCCCCCAGGCAGCCAGCAAAATATTCAAAAAACAAATATTTTTGAATGTCGACTGTGAGCCAGGTGTGAGATATATTATTAGATAAAACAGAAGGTGTCCTTCCTCTCATAGAGCTAGTTAATTTGTCATTCATTCATTCATGCGGTAAATGAGGAAATTTTAGAGCAGCTGGTTTCAACCCAGCAGGAAGAACTTTATAATTAGAGTTGTTCCAAAGGAGCATGAAACCGCCTTAGGAGATACATTAACTCACCATCACTGAAAGTGACTTTCATTTGCATGAGTTTGTTTCTAAATATTGTTTCGACCTAATTTTGTATGAAGTAACATGGAGACTATAACTTTGGTTGGTATCTTATGAATTAGGGGAAAGGAAGTATGTTTTAAAATAATTTTGTTAGGTAAAATATGGTAAGTGCTCAACAGAGGTGTTTGTAAGTTGGATTCTGAGGAAGGACAGGTCTCATTTAGTTTGAGGGGACTCGGAATAGTTTCTTGCAGAACACAGGATATTCTAATGGTCTTTGAAGGTGGAATTTTTAAAAAACATTTTATTTATTACAACAGTTTAGATTTATAGAAAAAAACAAGTTAATAGGATAATGTATTCTCACATACTCTATAACTAGTTTTCCCTATTAACATCTTAAATTAGTATGGTACTTTGTTATAATTAATGAACTAATATTACCACATTATTACCTAAAGTCTATAGTTTATTCAGATTTCCATAGTTGATTTTTGTTTATTGTTATTGTTGTTGTTTTTGCCTAAAGTCCTTTATTTCTGTTCCATAATTCCAAGTAGTGTATCAGTAGTTGCCGTATTTCCCCAGATTCCTCTTGGCTGTGGCAATTTCTCAGACCTTCTTTATTTTTAATGGCCTTGAAAGTTTTGAGAAGTGCTGATTGGGTATTTGGTAGGATGCCCTACTGTTGGAATTTGGTGTTTTTCTCAAGACAGGAGTGGGGCAATGGGTTATTGAAAGGAAGACTACATCATATCAAGGATACATACTATAAACATTTATGAATGGCAATATCTACTTTGACCACCTGGCTGAGGTAGTGTTTGTCAGGCTTTTCCAGTGTTTCGTGGAGAGTACCAATTTATCTCTTGCTCCCATTTATTAATTTAATCATTTGTATCAGTATAGGCTTATGTATATTTATTTTATACTTTGAGTTATAAGGTAATAGAATTTTATTTTACTGTTCAGATTGTTCCAGCTTTGGCCATTGGGATCTCTTTCAGTTGGTTCCTCCACTTTTTAAAAAATCCTCACTCAAGGACATTTTTTTTCCATTGCTTTCACAGAGAGAGGAAGGGACGGGGAGAAACATCCATGTGAGAGAGAAGCACCATTCATTTGCCCCCTGTACTCACCCCGACCAGGGGCTGAACCCACAACAGTTGGTTTGGGCAGGACTCTCAAAAAAACCGAGCCGTATCTGCCAGGGTTCTAACACTCATTTTGACACACTCCTCTCAGTGCAGGTTTTTTTCTTTGTTTTGTTTTTAATCACTTCCTTGCTTTCTGGCACTACAAAATGCTCTAGGCTCATCTTGTACGTTCCTGTCCCATCCGAGTATCAACCGCTTTTCCAAGGAACCATCATTCCTTTTATTGAAGAAGGGTATTAGAAACCAGCTAGGGTATAATTTATTTTAGGCCCCTTTCAATTGAAAAGCATGTAATTCAAAAGCAATTCAAAAGCAATTCATGTATACTATTGTACAGTAACCCCTGTATATACACATATTTGTAAATATTTCTATATGCATCTATATCAAGCTAACTGAGTTCATACTGATGTTACCAACTCTGTTTCACTACCACTCAGATCACTCTAGCCTTGAGAGGTCATATTTAAAAGAAGAAATTTCCAACATCTGAGTTGTCCTGCATTAGTTTGGCAAGGGGAGGCAGTACTAAGTATGGCCTTCACTTCTTCCTTTTCTGTGTTTGTTATATTTAAGCATATCTGTCAAGTTTGTGAGCATCTTAATCACCAGCATTTTGAATTCTGCATTTGTTAGACTGGCTAACTCCTTGGCTATTAGGTTGGCATTTTCCTTATGGCTCAATTCTCCCACAGGCACCTTGATCTGGTTCATCTTTTGGGGCATACTTCTCTGTCTCCTCAGTTTTCTGTGTTTGCCTCTGTGTCTTAGGTAGTTGTTGCACTTGTGTTGTAAGGGGCAGAGCCTTAGGAATTCATCAGGTGGGGTGACCAGTTTCACCACGTTGTGGCAGTGTATGTGGGGGAGGGGCCTGAAAGGGAACAATGCTACTTGCCTGTTGAGACTTGCAGTTTCTTCCTCCATCCCAACCCCCACTGGTTTTCACCATCAGAGGCAGTGTGGCTCTATTTTTCCTGGCGCTGGAACCCTGGGCTGTGCGGTCTAGCCCTGGGATCACTTTCCAGGTTTAAATGCATGACTGAGCATTTCACTGTGGCCTCAGCTCTGGTGTCGCTGCTGCTATCATCCCTGGCTCTGCCCCTCCTGCCTGTCTGGCTGAGTATTTCTTTACTTCTTCCTTTGTTGCACTTCCATGTAGTTTGATTTTCTGAAATTTCTGCGTTGTTTTTATTTAGCTTTGAGGTAGATGTAAATTCCTTCTAGTTGTGAGGGAGATGCAGTAGGCTACCTTGGCCTGTACTGTCTCTTGATGATGTCTGTGCTTTAAGAAAGTGGAAGATATTTCCTTCTTACAAAATGTTGGAGTTCCCTGTTGAGATAGTTAGAGCCCTTCCATTTAAAACTAGGGTGAAAGAGCTTGCCACTGAAAGAAGATGCTGTCAAAACAAAGGTTTGTTTCCCCCTAGCCTTATAAGCAGGGCAAGCTATTTTCTCTAAAAAAATATGGTTTTGAAATTTTTTAAGTAGCTCCAATGTTGAACACCTGTGCTAATGTTTTAATACGTTTGCAGGGGACCCACCCAAAAATTGTCTTTTGGAAGGTGGGCCCCTTGTAGCACAGACTTCCCCTACTAGGTGAGTGTTCCAGGAGCCCATCTTCATCAGAGTGTCAGCTGGTGTTGTTATGAGAGGCAGTGATTTTTTTTTTGAAGACTCTTTCACTATGTTTCATGATGGGTGATTTACAAGTGTGCTTGCCCACACCATGCTGAGTGTTCAGCAGTTTTTGACCAAAAATGGCATGACTCCCATGCCCTCTATATTCACCTGCTCTTCTTGCCCTGAGTGACCCCTTTTTTGTTTGTTTCCTTCGATAAAAAAGAAACACTTGCCAACATGGTAGAGGCGAAACAAAAAAAATGGCAGATGCACTAAAAGGCATCAAAATGGATGAATTCAAAACCTGTCTTGAGCAGTGGAAAAAATGTATCAATAGATGTAGTACATTAAGTAGAAAGTACTTTGAAAATGACTGAAATTTAAACGTAAGCATAAATACACAATTTTTTATAACTAAATTCTGTTCTTTTTAGTCCCCCTCATATTTTGGGTTGCTATTGAATGAATATACATTTATAATTTTTATATAATCCTGATATTTTATTAGTCCTTTTATCATTATAAAACATGTATCTTTGTCTCTAGTGATAGTTCTTATCTTAAAGTTTATTATCTTTTTTTATTAATTATATCCATTCCACCTCTCTCGTAGGTTACTATTTGCATGGTGTATCTTTTTTGTTCTATTACTTTCAATATAATTATATTCTTGAATCTAAAGGCAGCATATGGTTGGATTTTGCTTTGACTGGAATATTATTCATTCACATTTAATGTAATTATTATTTTCTGTTTGGTTTTTTAAAGATTTTATTATTTTTAGAGAGAGGGGAAGGGTGAGAGGCAGAGAGGGAGAGAGACATTAATGTATGGTTGCCTTTCACCTGCCTCCAGCTGGGGACCTGGCTGGAGACCTGACTTGCAGCCTGGTTATGTGCCCTGGCTGGGAATCGAACCAGCGACCTTTGGGTTCTCAGGCCAGCGCCTTATCCACTGTGCCATTAGCCAGGGCTCTAATGTAATTATTTAATAGGAATAATTTAACTGATTAATGGATGGAATAGAGAACCCAAAAGTAAAAATAAATAAATAAATAAATAATAGAGAACCCAGAAGCAGACCTATAGAAATAATGTATGACTAAGGTGACATTGCAAATGACTGGTGGGAGGAAGGAATACTGAATAAATCATGTTGGGACTACTAGATAGTCATATTTAAAAAAATGAAATTGATTTCCTATTCAAGACTTTATACAGAAATCCAGATGGATTAAAGACTTAAATTGGAAAGGCCAAACTAAAACTTTAGAAAATAGTGGAAGAGAATGAGAATATCTGTGACTTTGGAGTAGGGAAGGATTTCTTGAATAAGAAACAAAAAAGCACTAATAAATGAAAAGATTAATAAATTAGACAATATTGAAAAGTTTAACTTGAACTTATCAAATATTACCATACAGATGGCAAGAAGACAAGTCCAAATTGGGAGAAAAGATACATAACTGCTACAGACTAATATCTAGATTACATAAAGAAATCCTACAAATGAATGCAAAAAAGAAAATTTAATAGAAAAGTACACAAAAGATGTGGATTTCACACAAGTGGAAATATGGCTTAAGGTTGTTCAGTCTCAATAAAGATCAGCAAAGTACCTAATTTAGACTACAATGAAATTCTATTTTAGGCCCTGGCACAGTGGTAAGGCATCGGCCTGTAAACCCAAAGTAGCTCATTCGATTCCCAGCCAGGGCACATAACCAGGTTGCAGGTCAGGTCTCCAGCCAGGTCTGTAGCTGGAGGCAGGTGAAAGGCAACCAACCATACATTGATATCTCTCTCTCTAAAAATAATAAATAAAATCTTTTTAAAAAATTCTATTTTATGCTACTAAAGTGCAGTAATTTTTAACTTTTCCCCTACCCATCACAGACATACATACCTTAAACTTTAGCATACCAAACTTTCTGAAATTCTTATTGCATTATTTCTTTAATTACCTGGTTGCTAAAATGTTCTTCTTTCTCTTAGTGCAGTGATTTTCAAAATGTGGTCCTCAGATCAGCATCAGTAACATCATCAGTGTACTTATTAGAAGAGCAGACATCCTGGCCCTACCACAGAACTATCTTTTCAAGGATGTTTGTATAGTGAAAAACTTAGTTAACTTAAGAGAATTTCTTCCTAGAGCAGGAACAGCTTTTCTTGCAGGCCATTATAAACGGTTGGGGTTTCCTCTGCCCAGAGTTCTTTTCCTGTAGTACCACTACCTGTGCTGCTAACTGGCCTTGTCCCATCACCCAATGGGAACTGGACTTGGCGAACTGCAACAAGAAAATTATGATACTCCTTTTGCTCTGAATGAAAACTGGCCTTTCTCTTTAACCTGAGCTTTATGTCTTTTGCTGTGTTCATGAAACCCTGACTATTTTCTCTGAAGTGGGAACCATTGCTTTTAATAATTGTTAATAGGAAGCAATGTATCAAATAAGCTTAATGTATAACAAGACACTTTTTCAGTGTCAAATTTTGACTGTTATTTTTTAGAATGTCTCCATTACCCTATTTTATTTCTATCCTTAATTTATTCATCAAATAAGAATTTTTGTGTATTCTTTTTGCTCTTATTATTCTCAGATTGTGGCACCATTAGATGTGGGTTGATCCAAAGACAGATGGCTGAAAGTGCTAAGAAAGAAAAAATAAAATGGACAACTACCATTATTATTAGCTCATCTCTCAAGGTAAAGAGGCATTTGGGCCACTGATCTTTAATTAAAAGGCAATAATAGGACAATATTTTTAAAGATCCTTCACTTGACTATCTCAAGTTGTGTGGATCAGCAATTATATAAGTTAAATGTATTTTAAAGATTAAATTATAAACTTTACTGCATCTGTTTTCAACACCTCTGTAAATATTTTCTTGGTATTTTTTCTCTCTAAGTCTGTTCTAATAGAGATGTTAAGAAATTCCAGAAATAGTAACACATATGCACGTAAATATTATTTAAGATTTTTTGAGAGACAAACATAAGCTGATATACCTAGTTTTAGTGGCAATGGGAGAAGCAGTCAATGTAATTGTCACTTCCTTAGTAATTAGCTATCTTTCCTCTTGACTGCTTTTCAGATTTTGACATTCTATAGTTTAAAGTATAAATTTTAAAAAACTTTTGAGGCTTCATGAATCTGGATTGGTATCATTTATCAAGTTTTTATTCATCATCATCTTTAATATTGCCTCTGTCCTATTCCTCTGCTCCTTTCCCTCATAAGTGTTACGTGTATGTTAGATTGTCTTGCAGTATTCTCTATGCATTGTGAGCTCTCTTACCTTTATTGTGTCTTTGGACTGCAGTTTTAAGTAATTTCATCAGTTCTATCTTCCACATCAGTATTTATCTCTTTAATCCTGTTATATTTACCCATTGAGAATTTTTTGTTTTTTGTGTATGCTTTCATTTTGTTTCACTTTTTTCAAATTACAAAATACACAGAAGTACAAATATATATATGAACCATTTCATATACTTATTATAGAGAGAATACTGGTAGTTAATCACATCAACACAAAGGACACTACTATTCCCTTTCCTCTGAAGACTTATTACATCAATGACCCAATACTAGCTTTATTAGGTATCTATAGCTTTTATCAGTTATACCAAATGTATATAACATTTACATTTTATAACCATATTCCCACATTTATTTGTAGTTGTACAGTTAAGTGGATTTAATGTTCATGTCCAGTTTTTTTTCCTCTTAAATATTTTTTTTATTTTGCTATGCAGTTGTCCCAGTTTACCCCGCTTTGTTCCCCCTCCACCCAGTACCCATTTCCTCTGGCAATACCCCCTTAGTTCATGTCCATGGGTCATGCATGTAAGTTCTTTGGCTTCTATATTTCCTTTGTTCTTCTTAACATCCTCCTGTCTATTCTGTAACCACCAATGTATACTTTTTTAATACATTTTTTCCTTTCACATCCAGCCAATTCACCATTTAATTACTGTCTTCAGCCAGCTTCTCAAATCATATTAATACAAAGGTTTTTTTTCATTATTTCAAAATGCCTATGCTAATTCATTTGTTTAAAGAATTACTCTTTTAAGTAATATGAATTGCAATATTACCACACACATGCAAAAATACATTTACACACATACTTTTATACATATTTAAAGTACACACTGGATTTTGAAGCGTTAATACAAAAAATTTAAAATATGGCAATAGCTTATATAATTATTACATGTGAAATGATAGTTTTAGATATATTTTAACAAATTAAGCACTTTTTTTTTCTTAATACTTATTTTACTCTGGAGTGCTTTTTTTGTGAAATACATCACAGGAATGGTATATTGCAGAACTCACTTTTGTGAAAGTTGTCCTAGAGACAGTGCCAAACCCATAGTAAAAAAAAAAAATGAATTTGGTTTTTGAGTCCCATACTCCCCCCTCCAATTATACAACTCTATTTTAAGCTACTGGAACTACAACTTACTCTTTTTGGAGTTTTCCATCTTAAATAGTAGATTTTTTTTTTTTTTTGGCTGAGCACAGGTGTTACTTCTTTCAGTACACTCTGTTTTTCCTTTACATGTGTTTTACAAGTTGAACCGTTCAGAAATAATGGCACTTGCAGTGCTTAGCTGGTCCCAGAGTAGAAATTATTATGTCTATTAAGCTGAGGTAAAAAATAAAAATCCCCCCTGGCTGGTGGCACAGTGGTTAAGGGGCTGGCCTGTGAACCCAAAGGTCTATTCCCAGCCAGGGCAACATAACTAGGTTGCAAGCCAAGTCTCCAGCCAGGTCTGTAGCTGGGGGCAGGTGAAAGGCAACCAACCACACATTGATGTTTCTCTCCCTCTCTTCCCCTCTCCCTAAAAAATGATAAAATCTTTTTTAAAAATCCCTAAGATTTAAGTAATTTTGTAGAATAGTATTCTAGCTATTTTTTGAACTTGTGGTTGACTTCCTATGTGGTCCTAAACTAACCCCTGAACAATTTAAGAGTCTGTTGAGGTAGCCATTCTTCATCTTCTTAAAGCAGACCTTTTAGCATCTCTTTCAATGCTGGCTTGGTGGAGATGTATTCTTTTAGACTAGAATCTTTTGTGTGGGAAACTCCTTATTTCACCTTGCTGGGTAGAGTATTCTTGGTTGCAGGCCTTTGCTTTTCATTGCTTGAAATATTTTTTGCCATTCCCTTCTGGCTTGTGTTTCTGTTGAGAAATCATCCGATAACCTTATGGGAGCTCCCTTGTATGTTATTAGCTGTTTCTCTCTTGCTGCTTTTAGGATTCTCTCCTTGTCTTTGAAATTTGCCATTTTAATTATGATGTGTCTTGGAGTGGGCCTATTTGGGTTTCTCTTCATTGAAACCCTGTGTGCTTCCTGAGTTTTCATGACTTTTTCTCTCCTCAAGTTAGGGAAGTTTTCTGTCATTACTTTTTCAAACAGGTTTTCTATCCCTTGCTCATCTTTTTCTCCTTCAGGTATCCCTATGATGCAGATATTATTACGTTTCATGTTGTCCTGCAGCTTTCTTAAAACCTCTTCATTTTTTTTCAGTCTTTTTTCATTTTGTTTCACTGCCTCGGAATTTTTTTCTACATTGACCTCCAGCTCACTGATCTGATCTCTGCTCTTTCTAGCCTGCTTTTAATTCCTTCTACTATGTTCTTCAATTCAGAAATGGTATTCTTCATTTCCTCCTGGCTTATATTGATGGTTTCCATGTCCTTTTTAATGCTTGTGTAGTTCTCAGTAAGTTTTTTGTGGCTTCCCTGGAGTTCTTTGTAGTTTCTCTGGAGTTGTTCGTAGTTTTCTTTGAACTTCCTGAGCTCATTTAGTTTCTCTATCATCATTATTTTGAATTCCATGTCTGATAGTGTGCTTGCCTTAATTTCATTCTTCACTGTTCCTGGGGATTCCTCCTTTCCATTTGCTGAGGGTTTATTTCTTTGTCTCCCCATTTTAGGTGGCGTTTTTTTCCTGCTTCTTGGATTGGTCTGCGTTGACTTACTGTCTTAGCGGTGTGACCTTTTGTGGTGTAGAGGTGCACTTTTTTTACTTCCTGGCTCCGTGCTTGGTGATGTCAGCTCATGTCCCAGTCTAGTCAGTTGGAGACTACCAGAGATCCTGTCTTTGTCTCCTTTAGTTGTTAATCCAATCAGTTTGTGATCAGTGGTCAGTTTTAGGCACTTCAGTCATGTTGTGAAGAATTGGCCTCTTCTGTTCTGTCCATGGTAATAAAGCTTCTCTCTGATTGGTGTTCTGTTGGTTATTCTGGATGATTTCTCCCCAATGAAGTTGTAATTTCAGTATGGTGTTGGGAGGAGGTTGGTGTAGTTCCACTTACACCTCCGCCATCTTAGTTCTCCTCTCATGTCCAGTTTTTATGCAAAAGTTAATGTCTTTCCAATACTAACTTTTTAAATGATCCTTCCGACAAGCATTAGACAGATGAAATGTTCTTTTCCTGAAGAATCCAAAATTCTCAGACATGGCTTTTAAAAATATCCCCCTGGTAGAGGGTCTTTTTTCTTTTCTTTTCTTTTTTCTCTCATGTGTTTTATTTGAGGTTACACATGTCTCTTAGTTTCATAAAATATAAAGTTTGCTTTTGTTTTCATTTCCCTCTGTCTTGTGTGTACTTTCCAATGAAAGAAGGGGGCACCATCATTTTTATTCTTATAGTTCCTATTTTTTAAATATTTTAAATGATACACCATCTGTACAGATAAATCATTTTATTTTTTGCTGATTATTATTTTTGAAAAATTCTTTTTTCTTCAGATTCTGTTTATTTAGAGAAGAGGGAAGGGAGGAAAAAAGAGAGAGAGAAACATCAGTTGGTTGCCTTTCGCAGGCCCCCAACCAGGGACCTGGCCTGCCACCCAGACATGTGCCCTGAATTGAACTGGCAACCTTTGGGTTCACAGGCTGGCACTCAAGCTATTGAGCCACACCAGCCAGGGCTAGAACATTTCTTAGAAGTGGAATAGTTGGGTTAAAAAAAAGAGGCATATACATTTTAAGACTTCTGTATATTGTCAAATTATTTTTCAGAATATTTTTATTGATACTCTCCTCATCATTATGTAATAGGGTCAACTTACCCTCAACTTTGACAATTCCAAGTGTTGTCATATTAAAATCTTTGCTAATTTGATAGCCTATATTTTATATTTAATGACTAGATAAGACATTTTTTCACATATATATTCTTTTTTCCAAAATTATGTCTTTGTTTCCTACTGACATAAAAGTAAGTTTTTAGTCTTTCAAAATATTAAAATATTAAAAATAGCCCTGGCTAGTACTGGCTGGTGCAGCTTAGTGGATTGAGCAATGGCCTGCAAACCCAAGGGTGGCCAGTTTGATTCCCAGTCAGGGCACACGCCTAAGTTGCAGATCAGTTCCCCAAAGGGGATGTGAGGAAGGCAACCAACCACATATCAATGTTTCTCTTCCTCGCTTTCTCCCTCCCTTTCCTCTCCAAAAATAAATAAATAATATCTTTAAAAATAATAATATTCAACATCACTAGCCATCAGAGAGATGCAAAATAAAACCACAATAAGATACCACCTCACACTGTCAGAATGGCCATCAACAAATCAACAAACAAGTGTTGGTGAGGATGTGGGGAAAAGGGAACCCTGGTGCACTATTGGTGGGAATTCAGACTGGGTGCAGCCACTATGGAAAACAGTATAGAATTTCCTTAAAAAAATGGAACTCTCTTTTGATCTAGCAATTCCACTACTAGGATTATACTCGAAGAACCCTGAAACACCAATTCAGAAGAACCTATGTACCCCTATGTTCATAGCAGTGCTGTTTACAATAGCCAAGTACTAGAAATAGCCTAAGTGTCCATCAGTGGATGAATGGATCAAAAACTTTGGCACATTTACACAATGGATACTACACAGCAGAAAAAAAAGAAGGAACTCCTACCTTTTGCAACAACATGGATGGCACTGGAGAGTATTATGCTTAGTGAAATAAGCCAGTCAGTGAAAGACAAATACCATATGATCTCACCCATTGCAGGACATTAATGAACAAAACAAACAAGCAAAACAGGACCAGAGACATGAATACAAGGGACAAACCTTCAGTGGGCAGAGGGGAGGGAGAGGGGGAGGGGAAGAAGGAAGCAAAGAGAGGGAGCTGTTTAATAAATGAACTAGCATGGATGACCCATGGACATGGACAAGTGGGATTGACTTTGTGGAGAATGGAAGGGTGGGAAGGGGAGAAAAGAGGGAGAAATGGGATGAATGTAATACAACAACAATAAATTAAAAAATAGAATTCCAAGCTTAAACACAACAAACGCTGAAAATAAATATCTTTAAAAATAATATACACTTGTATTATAATATTGATTACAAATTATTCATGTTTTTTGCCTTTTAGTATTGATATTTATGACATAAATTGCAAATTTTTATTTCTACTTAATCTTGAGGAATTAAGACAGTTTATATTATAAAGTCAAATTTAACAGCTTTTTCCTTTCAATATTTGTTAAAGAGCTCTTACAAAAATTTTAATATCTAAAACTTAAATGTTACATATTTATATGCACATGCTCATATACAAACAACCATTGTGAATGATACAATCTTTGAGTCTGATTCTGTTCTGTTCATTTGATTTGTGTAGTAAATACTGAATCATTCCCACACTTTTCAATTCATTTTAGTTTTGTGATCTATTTTAAAACTTGGTAAGGTATGTTCCTTTTGTACTACTATTCTGTTTTTTAAAACATATTTATCCTTGTAGACCAGAGAATCAGCAAACTATGGCATATGGCCTGGCATACAGCCAATTTTTGCCCAGCCAGTGAGTTAAGAATGGCTTTTACATTTTTAAATGCATGTTAAAGAAGAAAGACATAATGAAAGAGAGCCCAAGAGAGTGGAAGGGAGGGAAAGAGAGAAAGATGAAAGAAAGGAAAAAAGGAAGGAAGGAGGAGAGGGAGGAAGGGAAATGGAAAGGGAAGAGGTAGCAGGGAGGGAGAAAGAAAAACAGGAAAAAAATGTGACACATCATATGCATCCTGAAAAGCCTAAAATATTTATAATCTGGCCCTCTACTGAAAAAATTTGCTGAACTTTGTTCTTTTTCTTCTTTTTTTAATACCTTTTGTTTATACTCATATGTAGGCAGTTTATGCAGGAAAATTCATAAAAGTTCTATTTGCTTTGAATTTAACTTATTAGGGAAAAAATTTATTCCCATTCTATGAATACATATGATATATTATTGTGTTTCTTTTTCAAGTCTTTATTTTTTCAAATCTGACTTAAAATTTTTTCCTTCATATTGTTCCTATTTCGTTTTAAGTACCTAGATAGTTGATGTTTTATTGCTATTATGAAATATTGTTTCCCCCATGATCCCAATCTATGTATATAGAGAAACTTTTGAATTTCTAGTAATTTATTTTATATTTTGTCACCTCACTGAATTTTCATAGTACATTATCAGTTGATTTTACTGGATTTTCAAGGTAGGTAATTGTAATTTGTAGTTTATGTGAATTTCACATAACTGTATCTCTTATTTTTATTTCATTGCCTTTTGCTTGACCAGAGCATACAAAACAGTGTTTCCGATTTTAATGGGAATATCTTCAGTGTTTTATTATTTACAATGTTACCTGTTACTATAAAATATTTATTATGTTAATATTCATCTAAGCTTAATTAGGTAATTTCTTAATCAGAATGCACAGTTTTTCAAATGCACTGTATTTTTATCTGTTGAGAAGAAACTGAGTGACTAGTCTTTCATTTTTCGATAAACTTGTTCGTTATTGTGGATTTTTCTTCTATATTCCCTTAGAATTTGGTTTGCTGGGTTTTTTTTTTTTTTTTTTTGGTTTGCTGAGTTTTATTTTTGAGCCACTTACTAAAGATTAGGCTGAGGTTTTCTCTTTTTATGCTATTTTTTGTATGGGGTTTCTCTTTCTTTTTTAATAGCTTTTATTTATATGTAGGCAGTTTACGTAGTGTGGAAATTATTTGTTCTTTAAAGTATTAAAGGAGTTTTCTTATTACATTTTCTAGGCTGGTAATATTTTAAGAAATGTAGAAAGTTGTGGTTTCTAGGGTTTTTGCTCTATTAGGTTTTGTACTAAGTTGTGAGTCTATTTTCATAACTTACGTATTTTTAAAAATTTACCCATTTCATAGAGGTGATTAAATTTATTAAGTTGAACTTTATGAAACTGCCATTTTTGTGATGAAAATTTCTTATTGGCATCCTTTTAGTTTTCTAATACACTCTATCAGTTATTAAGTGCCCTTCTATTTCTGTTTTTATTTGTATTTCCTTTCTTTGAATAGATTTGCTAGACAGAACGCTAGTCTTACATAATGTTAATAGGTGTTACATTGTAGAAACAAGTATTGTAATTTAATTTGGAATGCTGGTATAAAAACGTTTTACAAGCTTTTTACTGCACCACTCTTAAGAGCCTTTAATTTTTCCCGAAGGAGAAAAAAATAGTACTCTGGTGTTTTCCAATATTATTTGAATAAGGAACATCTTTTAATATCTATTTTTGTTGTTGTTGGCAAAAAAGGCTATTATAAATTGATAAAGGCAACTTCAAGATACACTTTCTTCAATACTACTGATATTATTCAGCTTTTAATGGTTTTCACTACTTGCAAGTATGATTAGCCCCCTCCCCAGTTATCTTCTGCTAAAAAGCAATTCCACTTGAATAGTAATAGTAACTACAAACAAAAAATATGGAACACTTCACGAATCTGCGTGTCATCCTTGCGCAGGGGCCATACTCATCTCTGTATTGTTCCAATTTTAGTATATGTACTGCCAAAGTGAACACATCTTTTAATATCTTAATAGGGCTAATACTTCATGAAATATGCAGGGTGGGCAATTTTACTATGCCCTTGTGACATTCTTTTTTGAGTTAATAAAGCTGTTGTAATAATCATAACCTACATGTCTTTTTCCATACAAACAACTGTAAACCTACTTTTTGGCCCACAACTGTACTTTGGTAAATCTGTCTTAGCTCCTAGTTATTTTGAAAAATTAACTCTTCAATTTACCTATTTCCTCTTACGTTCTTTCTCATTATTTTCTTTTTTCAAGTATATTTTAGTGATAATGATGTTAGAGTTGTCCCAAATTCTTTTCCCTTTGCTAGCCTCCACCCAAGATCTCCCGCAGTCCAACTGCCCTTAGTTCATGTCCATGGGCTGTGCATGTAAGTCTTATGATTTCACCTTCCTCTATTATTATTAACTTCTCCCCGTCTGTCTTGTACCCACCAATTACATTTCCCAATCTCTGCACCATTTCTCCATTTCACCCCATTCCCCCTCCCAGCTGATAACCCTCCCAGTGATCCCCACACCTGTGATCCTGGTCCTGTTCTGGTTGTTTGCTCAGTTTGTTTTTAATTTTATGTTTTAGGTTCTGTTGTTGATAGTTGTGAATTTGTCGTCTCTCTCTCTCTCTCTCTCTCTCTCTCTCTCTCTCTCTTTTTTTTTTTTTAGATTTTATTATTTTAAAAGGGCAGGGGTGGAGGAAGAAAGGAAGAGAAACATCGATGTATGGTTGCCTTTCACCTGCCTCCAGCTTTGGACCTGGCTTGCAACCTGGTTACGTGCCCTGATTAGGAATCAAACCAGCAACCTATGGCTGGCATCTGTCCACTGAGCCAACAGCTAGGGCTGTTGTCTTTTTGATGTTCATAATTTTGATCCTCTTTTTCTTAAGTAAGTCCCTTTAAGATTTCATGTAATAAGGCTTGGTGATGACAAACTCCTTTAGCTTTACCTTGTCTGGGAAACACTTTGTCTGCCTTTCCATTTTACATAATTGCTTTGCTGGGTAGAGTAATCTTGGTTGTAGGTTCTTGCTTTCCATCACTTTGAATACTTCTTGCCAATCCCTTCCTACCTGCAAAATTTCTTTTGAGAAATCAGCTAATTGTCTTAGAGGAATCCCTTTGTAAGTAACTCTTTTTTTTTTTTTTTCTCTTGCTTTTAATATTCTTTTTTTTAAAATTTTATTGTTGTTGTATTACATCCATCCCCTTAATATTATTTCTTTTTAATCTTTGACATTTTAATTATGATGTGTCTTGGTGTGGTCCAGTTTGGGTCTAGCTTGTTTGGGACTCTGATTTCACCACATTGTGGTGCTGTACAAGGGAAGGGTCTGAGAGGGAACAATGCTGCTTGCTCAGCACTTGCACCTTTAACAGTCACTTCTGCTTCCCGAAATGGGACTGCCAGCACTTCTCTAGCTGTAGGTCAAAGAGTGGGTGGATCTGTGCACATTCCAGCACTGTGGGGGCCTCTAAACAAATAGACTCTGCTGAGAGACTGGCAGTTGCTTCCTCTGCCCCAACCCCCACTGGTTTTCAGTCAGAAGCAGTGAGGCTTTATTTCACCCAACCCCTACCTCAGTGCTGGAACTGTGAGTTGCATGTCTGGTTTGGTGCCAGGGACAGGTGTCCCTACTGGGATTGTGTTTTCTTCTGGTTGGCCACAGTTGCTGTCCCACCACAGCTGCGGCACTGCCAAACCACACGCTCTCTGTCCCAGCTTCACCCCTCCTACTTGTCTGGATGAGTATTTCTTCTTTATATCTTTTGTTTGTTGGACTTCTGTGTAGCTCAGTATTCTGGAATTTCTGATTGTCTCTAGTTCTGAGGTAGATGTATTTGTTTTTGATTGTGGAGGGAGATGCTGCGTGACTACACCTCCATCTTTGTATTTTTTCTTTCTCATTTTATCTTATTTTCGTTTATTATTTTTATTATAATTATTTGTTGGTTCTCCCAGTAGAATAATATTGAAATTCATTAGCATGGCATAAATAAGTCCTCACAGTCTTCAGGCAGTTACTCTAACACTGTCCCCAAATTAACTGACTCATATATACACCTCACATACTTACCATTCAAGAATCACACTTTCAGCTCTGAATGCCTTTGCTTATGTTACTTTCTGTCCAGGCTATTCTCATTTTGTTTTCTTCCTCACTTATCTTCTTAACAAATTGCTTTCTACTTTTTAAGAACAATTTTAAGATATTTATTTAGTTTTTAGAGAGGGGAAGGGAGGGAGAGAAGAGGAGAGAAACATGGATGTGCGACAGAAACATTGATTGGTTGCCTTCCGCTGGGGACCTGGCCTACAACGCAGCCCACAACACAAGCATGTGTCCCAACTGGGAATCACACTTTCTACCTTTTGGTTTGTGAGATAACATCCAACCCTGTGAGCCACGCTAGTCGAGGCACTGCTTTCCACTTTAAAGATTTCACTCAAATTTTATGAAATTTTCTGACACATTCACATCTGTCACAACACACCCATATAGTTTCTGGTTCTTTTCTCAACTTTGTCTTTTATCTTCTTGAACATAGTAAATGGCTATTTTAAGGTATATATCTGATAAGTCCACTATAGGTATCCTATGTCTGTTTATATTTCCTGGTGTTTCTGATGGTTCTTTCATTTAATCTTATCTCTTTGAATGTCTGATTACTTTTTGTGTTGGAATTTATATTTCAGAAATTGTTTCTAGAAATTGATTAAGGCCTAAAATAGTGTTCTATCCCTCTAGTCTTGATCCTGAAACAGAAGTAAACCTGTAATGCCCTAAGAGGGTTGCCATATAAAATATGTTAAGATACAGGACACTTAGTTAAATTTGAGTTGCATATAAACAATGAATTTAGTTTAAGTACCTCCAAAATATTGCATGGGACATATTTATGGTAAAAATTATATTGTTTATCCAAAAATCAAATTGAACTGAGTGTTCTGTATTTTTATGTTAGTCTAGCATCTCAAGCTCTAAGGTATCTATGGTGTGTAAACATGAATTTATTTCCTGTGCATCTAGAATAGTACTATTATAGGAGAAAATAGTCATCCAAACCATTTTGTTTGTTCTGTAGTTCAAATGCGGAGACCTGATCGAGAAAGTCCGCTGTAGGGGGTGCTTCTGTAAGGTGCATGGGGGCACCAGTAATACAGTATCGACTTAATACAATTTCAGGGATTGAAATGATCTGAAGCTAGGCTGCAGTCCCTGTGAGAGGTGGTCTACTTTGTCTGTTCAGCCTCTCATCTGTCTTTTCCTGAATTGGCAGATAGATGTCCTCAGGGAAAAAATGGCCTAAATGCTGGTCTCTTATCTTTAAATTTCTGTAATATTTCACTATCCTGCTAGCTCTCTAAGGCATTTAAGCAGATTTTAAAAATTGTCCATCTATCCAGTGGCCTTCAGCAGGAGGATTGACCTAAATTACTTAGTCTGCCATTGCTGGAAGCAATGTATAATTTTTAAAACAGCAGAAATTCTTGGAAGTGTCACAGTTGAACTCTAGGTCAGGATCTGTTTGAATGTCATAAAATACTCCTTTAGGAAGGAAAAGGAAACATACATTTTATACTTCATTCCAGCTGGTGTGCTTAATATATACGTGAATTTAGCAAACATATACTTAAGGGTTTTTTTAAAATGTATTTGGAGAATAACAAGGTTGAATTTTGACCAATCAGGAAACACTATTAATAACTTATATTTTAATATCTTGGATATTATGATCCAGTTACTTGGTGGAATCAGAAATGACATGAGTTTTGAAATGCTTTAGTATTTAAACCAAACTTAGTTGCTATTTTCATACATATTTTCTGACTCACCTAAGGCTTAAGACCTTTTAAAAGTATATTGAAAGTAAGCAGATGAATTTGAGAATTGGTTGTGTGTTTATGGTATTTTTTTGTCTAGCACATCATGGTTCTGTCAATCATCTAAGAAACACACCACCACCCACATTCACTGTTGTTTGTTTTTAAGTTTGTATTTGCTATAGTTTTTATAGTTTAATTTTTCAATTATGTCTTTGATTTCTGTCCCTAAGTACATAACTATAGTGTATAACTCATTTTCAAACTGACAGTGAACGTGTTTGAGCAGAACCAAATATTTTCTCTTCTCCATAGAAAGAACAATTAGTGTTTCTTTTGTTGATCAAATCTTTAAGAGGTGTAATTTTTTTTAAAAAGCTATTAATGTATTAGCTTTAATAAAAATACCATTCTAAGCATGTCTTAAGTTTGTATTTCTGAAATTATTTTTAAAAGAGTTGTGAAGTTGCTACTGCCCTAGAAAATCGAAGCCACAAGGTTCGGTATTCAGATGCCGTGGAAAATGGATCAATTATATTTTCTTGTACTGGTACAGTATATTTGCTAACTGTCTTGATTTAAGTTCCTTATAAAATATGTTAGTGTAAGTTCTTATAATTTAGTAGTTTATTAACCAAGTAATAAGCTTAATGTATTATCTTTTGGGAGAGCTTACATGTATAAAACTTGGTTACTGCTGTAAAAGCAGTTACATATGGCCAATTAAAAAATATGCTCACTTCAGCAGCACATATACTAAAAATTATATATATTCCTGTTTAAGATTACAATTGCTGAACTAAAGCCGAACTAGTGGAGTTTGGTAGAAGATAGTAAAAACTACTTGTTTGGGAACTAAGATGAAAATAGAACAAAGCCACCTCCCTGATAACTAATACTTGTATTAAAATATCATTCATATTAACAAAGAAGCCAACATCACAATATTGGTCAAAATCTGTAAACAAAAACAGTATGATACAGTGTTTATGATTTTGTATAAGAATTTGCTGAATATAAAAAAAACAAATACTACTAAAAGAATCAAAAGGGGACATACAAATGTTCCTTAAATCATAGTACATGGGAAAACATACTTGCCAATGATACCTCAGACAAGGGTTTGATATCCAAAATATATAAAGAACTTATGCGACTCAACACCAAGGAGACAGACACCCCAACTAAAAAATGGGCAAAGGAACAGACAACTGAACAGACAATTCTCTGAGGAGGTCATACAAAGGACCCAAAGGCATATGAAAGAATGCTCAACATCACTGGCCATCAGAGAGACACAAATTCAAACAACAATAAGATACCACCTCACACTTGTCAGAATGGCAATCATCAACAAATCAACGAACAACAAGTGTCGGTGGGGATGTGGGGAAAAGGGAACCCTGGTGCACTGTTGGTGGGAATGCAGACTGGTGCAGCCACTATGGAGAACAGTATGAAGTTTCCTTGAAAAACTAAAAATAGAACTGCCTTTTTTTTTTTAATATTTTATTATTTTTAGAGAGAGGGAAAAGGAGAGAGGCAGAGAGGGAGAGAGACATCAATATATGGTTGCCTTTCATCTGCCTCCAGCTACGGACCTGGCTGGAGACCTGGCTGGGGAATTGAACCAGTGACCTTTGGGTTCGCAGGCCAGCACCTTTGGAACTGCTGTTTGATCTAGCAATTCCACTACTAGGATTATACATGAAGAACCCTGAAACACCAATTCATAAGAACCTATGTACCCCTATGTTCGTAGCAGTTCTATTTACAATAGCCAAGTGCTAGAAATAGCCTAAGTACCCATCAGTGGATGAACAGTACTTTAGTACATTTACACAATGGAATACTACATAGCAGAAAGAAAGAAGGAATTCCCACCCTTTGCAACAACATGGATGGAACTAGAAAGTATTATGCTTAGTCAAATAAGCCAGTCAGTGAAAGACAAATATCATATGATCTCACCCATTACAGGACACTAGTGAATACAACAAGCAGAACAGGACCAGAGACATGAAGGAACAGACCTTCAATGGGCAGAGGGGAGGGAGAGGGGAAATGGAGAGAAGGAGGCAAAGAAAGGGAGCTATTTAGTCAAGGAATTAGCATGGATGAACCAGGAACATGGACAATAAGTGGGATTGCCTTTGTGGAGGAGTGGGTGGGTGTGGAAAAGGAGAGAGGGGAAGGGAAATGGGATGGATGTAATACAACAACAAAATTAAATTTAAAAAAATAGTACAGTACAACCAACTGTAAGTATGGACAAAGTTTGGGAAGGAATTAGATTAGGATATGAGAAGTCTGGAGACGTGGGAAGGGTGCGGTTCCAGTTATGCTTGGAAAATGATAGAAGTGATAACAAGAGGTGGAGATGAAGGATTTTATTAGGGGGAGAGGGGTTGCAAATAGACCTTTAACCTAGCAGAGGTTTTGAAAGGTGTTTTCAAAAGCTCCTGGAAAGACATATGTCTAGATGAAAGTAGTCCGTCCAACCTCATATTCATTATTCTTGGTTGAAAAGAGCCCTCTAGGGATAAGTAAAATATTGTTGGTGAATACCCAACCACTCACTATGTGCCTTCACCACTTGTATACATTATCTAATCTTTAATCCTTTCAACAAACCTATTGAAGAATTATTATTATAATCTTAACCATGAGGCAGTTTAGGTTCAGAGAGGTTAAATGTATTGCCCAAGTTCCTCAGTTAGCAATATAATCAGTCAATTTCCTTAAGATTATGTCTTATTTTATGTCTTTTAAAGAACTAATTAGGTCAGGTTTCCCTTCTGGAGAATTCGTATAGGCCTGATACTATTTAAGAGATTCTTGGTATCTGCTTACTGAGTATACCACTTAATATAATAGTGTGTTTGTTCTGGTACAAAGGTTTCAAGAAATAGTTTAAAAGCTAGCTTAAGCCTATCTTTGATTTCCAGCTTTGAAAAATCATAACACGGGCAGATAGCATTTAAAATTAGACATTTACCTTCAATGTGCCTTAGTCTGAAAAAGAAAATGGTTACTAATAAGATTTTTTCCTTTAAGTATTTAGAATAAGTCATCCTTTTATACAGAGCACTTCAAAGAACAACTATTTTGTTGTATAACAGTTTTGTTCATTTCTATTCCTTGTGGATTTAGGGCCTGGTCACTTAAAGCTATGCAATTCTTACAGCTGCTTTTATTGATTTTAGTGACTTTATTTAAAAATTTGATTTTTATGATGATGTGATGTTTTATATTACTTGCACCTTTCCTAGGAGTTGCATTTTTATTGATGGATGCTAAAGAATGCTTTGTGTCAGCTGAAGAAATATTTCTAGCCAAAATTGAGAAGTTTATTAAAATTCACCAAAATAGTTTTTTGGTTCTATCTGCTGCCTTTCATGGGCTCCAGGAATGGAAACTGATATTCAGGATACAGCAGAGGTATGGAAGAAAACTAGACTTATTTTTCTTAAGTTATATTGTGTTTAGTTTAGTTCTTAATTCTTTTTAGGCAGATGAGTTTTGTTTTCCCAAAAAGATAAACTTTATAATGTTTATGTGTCATATTTAATAAAGTGTAGGTGAAATGGCTATTCTGTGATTCAGTGACAAGTTTCAAAGTACATACTGATTTCTGGGATTCTCCTGCAAGACCAAAGCAAAGTGAACACTTGTATTCATTTAAATTCTGACTACAAAGCCATATCACTTCTTCTGTGAAACAAGGCAGGACATGAATAAACAAAAAACAAGCAATAAAAGTTTTAACTCCTTTCCCACTTAAGATAGCAGATGTTAGTCATACGATCTTTCAACTTATGAATCATTTTTTCAGATTCCTGGGTAGTAACTTACGGATACTTCCAGTACACAACACAGTGAATGCTGTCAATCTTATGTGCACTATAGCTAAGGTGAGTCACCAAAGGAAAACAACACGTAGGTACACGCACACTCATATTTTTCAAAAATGCCCTTCTTGAACAGAACCGACAAATAACCTGCTTCAGTTCCCCTTAGAAAAGTTGTTATTTCAGTACATAACTCTTTCTCAAGCCTCTCAAAATCTCCTCAAATTTATTTCTGGTAGCCACTTCCAGAACGACTCATTTTGGGCCAGAAGAGCATTTGGTCATACACACACTATATTGGCCCTATTGGTTACTTAAATCTTACCTCAAATTCTAAGGTATAAATATTGGTCAGGTTGTAGTCATCAACTGTCAGAGTGCAAACATACTATTTTATAGAATGCTTTCCACCAGTTTTCAACTTCCTTTTCATGCATATCTTCATGTATGGAGTGTGTCCCCAACTCCTAGGCCATTACATGTTTCTTATTCAAGTTTCCTTTAAAACAATTTTTTCAACTTAATTTTATTGTGGTCATGTTACATCTAACCCGTTTTATTCCCCTCTGTCCCCTTCCCCACCCACCCACTACCCCACAAAGTCAATCCCACTTGTCCATGTCCACGGTTCTTCCATACTAGGTTCTTGTCTAAACTGCTCCCCTTCTTTGCCTCCTTTTCCCCCTTCCCCCCTCCCCTCTGCCCACTGAAGGTCTATTCATTGTATTCATGTATTTGGTTCTGTTTTGCTTGTTTGTTTTGTTCATTATTGTCCTGTAATGGGACATCATATGGTATTTGTCTTTCACTGACTGGCTTATTTCACTAAGCATAATACTTTCTAGTTCCATCCATGTTGTTGCAAAGGGTAGGAGTTCCTTCTTTCTTTCTGTTGTGTAGTATTCCATTGTGTAAATGTACCAAAGTTTTTTGATACAATCATCTACCGATGGGCACTTTAAAAAGTTTCTGGAATAAAACAATTCTTATAATATTCTACCTTTTGGCTTTCATGTTTGAAATTCTTATGATTGAAAGTTAGGTTTCTTTTTTCTAAATACTTGCCCAAGGATATGTTTTTATTGATTTTAGAGAGAGGAAGGGGGAAAGAGAGGGAAACATTGACATTGGCAACAACATCAATCAGGGGAAACACTGATGTGGAAGAGAAGCATCAATCAGTTGCTTCTTGAATGTGCCCTGACTGATGCTTGAACCTGAAACCCAGGTATGTGCCCTGACCACAACCTTTTGGTATACTGGATGACACTCCCACCACAGAGCCACACAGCCAGGGCAAGTTAAGTTTTTTGTTTTTGTTTTTCCAATATGAATCTATAAAAAGACCTTATTTCTGTAAATAATGTTGTGTGTTTTTATCTTTCTCCAGGCCACCTCTAAACCATACATAGATAACATCTGCTGCAGAATGATAGCAACTAAAGCTTATATTATTGAGCAAAGCCCTGTTTGGAAAACACTTCAAAAGATAAATCTCAGTGATTCATTTAACCCAAGTTAGAGCATCAATTTTAAATGTTCTTTTGGAAGAATATTAAAATAATTAAAGTGGTTGAATTATAATGTTTAATTATATATTTATAGCTTTTTAAAATTTAAAGTTATAAAATACAATTAAAAGTAATTTTATTTTCAGAAGTTTTGTTGACTAATTCTTTTAACAATGTTCAGAAAAAAATGGTGTGATAGCCAATTTAACATAAGGAATTCTAAAATGTAACATAGCATCTAACTGGAACCAAAAAAAAAGCAGTATTTTATAAACTCTCTTAAACTATATGAATGAATAAAGGCAATTCAACTACATTTTACTAAACTATAATACAAAATTATTTTAATTTTAACAGTAGTAATTACTATATATGGGCATTATTTATCAGGAGATTATCTTTTTAAAACTAAAGAATACTACTCATCCATAATGTGTCATTACAGAAACTAATGAGAAAAGCTACATTTATTTTTATATTGGTGTTTTACAGAAAAATTGTTGTCAAGGTATTAAATTATAATGGAAAATACAGCATTTTACTAACTTTTATTTAGGAAATGGAGCTTTCACTTTAGCCCAGCATTTTCTTCAGAGGTAGACTTTGTTTTTATTTCAATGAGCTCTTCTACTCGAGCCAGAACACTTTCAATCAAATCAAACGTGTAAAGTGCTGAATGTAGAACCTGCAATGCCAAGAAAATTAGTGTTATTAAGCCTACATTTCAAAACAAAACAAAGAAAAATAACAGGAAATATTTCAGGTGGGTGTAGATTAGGAAAATTGCAAATCTACCTTAAGCTGCATTTCAGGAGGCATATTAGGCATCTCTTCTCCACCTACAGTTACAGAACAAAAGTTTCTAGATTTCCCGACTTCTGAAAGAGAAGAAAAAAATAATCATGTGCATGGTTAACCATTAAAACAACTATAAGATTTCAAAAATAAATTTAAAAGCAACTTTCATCATTCCCTTACCTTAAAAAGAATGTCCATTATTTGTATAAATTGTCTTAGGGTTTAATAGCTCAGGGTAAGCTTAAATCAAGCTATTAACAAATAAAAATATCAAAATTCTGTAATGTGAATTTTTTTCAGTATATAATCAGAATGATACACATTACACTAAAAAAAGAAATTTCTAGTAATACCTATAGAAATATTACCATAGCTATATGGAAAAGATCACAAAATTATTGTAGTAGAATTGCTTAACTTTAAAAGTAATTATAGACCTAAGATTCTTTTTCATAATTTGTGCAGATTTAGTTGAGGGTGGGGTGGGAGGGTGGAACAAATAATACCAAAGAAACAATGATATCCAAACAGAAATACTTGTAATAGAGTTAGATTCCATATTAGGACTTGAGATTTTTTAACCAGAATATGTTTCAGTTTGGTTTAAATCTTTAACACAATTCCAGTGTTAACTGGTTAACTGCTAAGAATAATTTTAATAAATAAAATAGCTGTCATAGTTCCTTGTTTGCTATAGGTACAAGATAAAAAATATTCTTAATATAGTTTTAAAATTTGACTGATTTTGATACCTAAGCAAAAATGAAATTGCACATTACTAACCTTGGTTATTTTCTTGGCTGTTTTTAATTTCTGCTTCATAATGTGCTTTTGACATATTAAGTCCCATATGCAGTGGCTTTAAGAAAGTATTCTCAATTTTTCCAAGTTCTGTCCATAATCCAGTCTGTTCAGAAGAATTAAACAGTTAATGGTTCACATTCATTGATTTCCTATTATTAAACACAGGTTTGAGAGCTGGAGAAATAAGAATTAAGGCAGGATCCTTGTCTTTTAAGGTAGAGTTTACTATTTAATAATACATTCACTACTACATCTAATTATTTTATGAGTACCAATCAAAACGAAATTTTAGCTCAGTTACACCCACTGCTGTGCCATTTTCGCAGGTCCAAGTTTTGAGATCTATAACTTACAAGTTTTATCCATGAGGAAACTATTCAAGGATAACATAATCTAAGACATTTCTCTTTCCACAAAAACATTCCCACAATGACTACCTTATATATTCCTTTCACTCTTTTTTTTTTTTTTTTTTTTAAGAACAAAAGCCTTTTATTCAAGATACATCCAAAGATTATGCAAACAGATCTAATGGCAAGAAACATAACCAAGAAAAAAGTTACTATGTGAATTCAGTATAAATAAATTTTTTTTTTCCTGATTTCATGTCGATTTTTTTTTTTTAATTTTATTGTTGTTGTATTACATCCATCCCTTTTTTGCTCCCCTCTGTCCCCCTCCCCACCCACCCTTTCCCCCCAAAGTCAATCCCACCTGTTGTCCATGTCCATGGTTCCTTTATACTAGGTTCTTGTCTAAGCTGCTCCCCTTCTTTGCATCTGCCTCCCCCCTCCCCCCAACCCCTTTCCTCCTGACCACTGCAGGCCTATTCCTTGTATTCATACACTTGGTTCTGTTTTGCTTGTTGTTAGTTTTGCTCATTATTGTCCCGTAATGGGTGAGATCATATGATACCTGTCCTTCACTGACTGGCT